>CANNZV010001002.1:0-191756 GCA_947561585.1 Caprella mutica
GTAGCTGACACACTCCGGAGAGAAGCTGAAAAGTTGAATATTAAAACCAATAATGCATTAGCATTATCAAATACTCAGAATTATGCTGGAGTAAACAAACAGTCCATCATTTGCCATTTCTGCAATAAGATGGGACACCTGAAAAAGGACTGCTTTAAATTTAAAAGGTCTTCTCAAACTAACAGAACTCAAAACCAGTCAAATGTTGTAAATGTAAGTCATATAGAACTAAATCACACAATGTATGCTAATGATATCGCTCTTTGTAACAAATATGCCGACAGTAATATTTGGATAATAGATTCAGGCTCTTCATCACACATGAGTGGTGATAAAAATTTATGTAAAGATTTTGCAAATATTAGCAAACCTATAAATGTTAAAGTAGGAAATGGAGATGTCTTACAAGCTATTTCACTAGGAAATGTTTCTGTTATTGTGAATATACCAGGTGGTGGGAGTAGAACATGTAAAATAAATGATGTACTATATGTGCCAAATCTAGCTTTTAATCTACTATCAGTGTCTAAAATGACAAGTAATAATAAATCTATTATTTTTGAAAATGATAAATGTAAAATTTTGAACGAAAATAAAGAGTTAATGGCTGAGGCTAACTGTGTTGGTAAACTCTATTATCTTAATACTTTAGTTCATAAAGCTGCAGTAACTGTAGATCAAAATGAAGTAAACTTTCAATGGCACAGAAGGCTCGGTCATATAGGTAAAGATAACTTGACTAAAATGATCCGAACTAAATCAGTAAATGGTCTGGATAGTAAATTAAAAGCTATAGAAGGCGTGTGTGAACACTGCTGTAATGGGAAAATGCATAAAATACCTTTTTCTACAAGCATTAAGAAAAATTGTAAACCTCTTGATTTAATCCACACCGATGTCTGTGGGAAAATTACTCCCACTTCCAGGGGTAATAATTCATATTTTCTGACCTTTATTGATCATGCTACTCGATACTCCTGGATATATGTTATTGCACATAAGAGTGATGTGTTTCAGAAGTTTTTGGAATGGAAAGCTATGGTTGAAAATATTTATGAAAGGAAAATTAAAACCTTGCAGTCAGATAATGGAGGAGAATATACATCAAATAATTAAGTTTGAATCATATTTACGAAATGAAGGTATAATTCACCAGAAATCCATTCCTAAAACTCCTGAACAAAATGGGTTAGCTGAAAGATTTAATAGAACTATTATGGAAAAAGTTAGATGTATGTTATCTGATTCAGGAATTGATAAGGAATTCTGGGGTGAAGCACTATATACTGCAAATTATCTAAATAATAGATGCATTAATTCATATTTAGTAAATAAAACTCCATATGAAGCTTTAAATCTTAGAAAACCCAACATCGGGCATATAAAAGTTTTTGGATGCACAGGGTACGCACATATTTCTCGAGAGGAAAGATCAAAGTTAGAAAATAAAGCTACCAAATGTCTGTTTATTGGCTATGGCACAGTTACTAAAGGGTATAAGATGTATGATGTTGAATCTAAAAGAATCTTCTTTTCCAGGAATGTAACCTTTGATGAATCAATTTCATCTAATATTGAGAGCCCTCAACTGAGTGAGACTCCTACCTCTCCACTGGTGTTCCATTCAGAAGATTCAGAACCTGCTGGACCAGAGAATCAACCTTCTGACGATAACCCTCCAATACTCCTCCCTGAGGCGCAACCTGTACCAGCTATCAGTCCTAATGAGGATCTTAGACGATCGTCCAGAATTCGTCGAGCTCCTATTAGATATGGTAGTTGGGAGTATGATCATGTTGAAGATGAGGAGGAGGGTTTATTAGTCAATGGGAATATCAGTATCGAACCTAGGTCGGTATCTGAGGCTCTTAATAGCGGTTCTGAATCCTCTAAATGGAAACATGCCATGGAGAGGGAATTAAATGCTTTTGAGAAACATAAAGTTTTTGAACTCGTAAAACCTACCTCAGATTTAAATATAATTAAATCTAAATGGGTGTTTAAAAGAAAAAAGGGATCTGATGGTAGAGTGGTTTCATATAAAGCTAGATTAGTCGCTCAGGGTTTTTTACAGAGACCTGGAATCGACTATGATGAAATTTTTGCTCCTGTAGTGAGATTTGAATCGGTGCGAACCATGTTATCTTTAGCAGCTAACCAAAAATTATTTGTACATCACTTGGATGTAAATTCTGCTTTTTTGAATGGGGATCTTAAAGAAAATGTTTATATTAGACAGCCTCCTGGCTATGCTATTCCAGGAAAAGAAGATTTAGTATGTAAACTTAATAAATCTATGTATGGATTAAAACAATCACCCAAATGTTGGAATGATGCGTTGGATGCATATCTTAAATCCTTAGGCTTTATTCAGTCCTCTTGTGACTCTTGTATATATGTTAAATTAATCAATAACTCTCCATGCTTCATTTCTGTGTATGTAGATGATATTATTGTAGCATGTAAGAACTATGATGACCTGACTAAAATCAAGATTGATTTAAGTGCTAAATATGAGATGAAAGACTTAGGAAAATTATCCTATTTCTTAGGCATAAAAATCGTTCAAGACGAAAAAAAAATAGCCCTAAATCAATCTTCATTTGTCAACGAGTTATTAGATAGATTTGAATTCAATAATTGCAAACCTATTTCAACCCCTGCTGATGTTAATTCCCATTTGGAACCAACTACTGATGAGTGTGAACTAGTAGACAAAACTAAATATCAATCAGCTGTAGGTGCCTTACTGTATCTATCTACTAAAACTAGACCTGACATAACTTATGCAGTTGGAAATGTCTCTAAATTTTGTTCCAATCCAAACACTAAGCACTGGTCTGCAATTAAGAGAATATTTAGATACCTAAAAGGCACACCGGATCTTGGCATTACATATGGTAATGAAGATTCTGAGTTGATAGGTTATTCTGATGCCGACTGGGCAGGAAACAGAGTTGATAGGAAAAGTACTTCTGGCCAATGCTTTATGTTAAATAATTCCATTATTTCTTGGCGCTCTGTGAAACAGTCATGTGTTGCTTTATCAACAGCTGAAGCTGAATATGTTTCCCTCTCTGGAGCCTCCCAAGAAGCTGTATTTCAAAATAAATTACTATTAGATCTTAAAGTACCAAATAAGAATCCTATAGTTTTGTTTGAGGATAATCAGTCAGCTATTTGTATTGCTAAAAATGAAAAAAATCATCCTAGATCGAAACACATTGATATTAAATTTCATTACATTAGAGATCTTGTTGCTTCAAACACAATTAAACTTGTGTATTGCCCCAGCGAAACTATGCTCGCTGACATATTCACTAAACCGTTGCCTATTGATAGATTTACCAAATTAGTTGAATTAATAGGCATGAAAAATATATAATGTCGTGTGAGGAGGAGTGTTGAAATTTTAGTTAAATGTATTACACACTCGTTATATATTTAATGTTAACTTCCTGTTAGACTAGCTCAGCTATATTAAATTACCTATTGTTTCAATAACTATGTATTACTTTTAATGAGAAACGGACATAAGGTCTAAAGTCGATCACACTTCCGTCGAGGGTTAAATACCCTGTCTTGTAGTTTCTGAAGTCAGTCTGTCTTTAACATTACTCAGAGAGAGATATGATTCACTCATCTCTCTATATAGACTTCTAATTGTATAACATATTTACTCTTTAAATAAACTCTATGTCTTAACGTTGTTAACCCACTGTTATTTAACCTAATTCTAACAGTCTCCCCCCCCCCACCCCTCCCCCCGTATTTTTTTTATGTTACAACAAAAATCAACTGCAAATATAACCATGACACTTGATCGGGTGTCACAAGTATATAATTTAACAAAGTTTTCTTTTGCTTATTATTAATTCTATTTTCAATTAATTGAATATATTTTCACAGTGTAAATTAAATAAAAGAGAGATTAAATGTACCTGTGACACCCGAACGCGGTTGTGGTAGCTACATTTGGCTGCTGTACCTTTCTCTGTAAAATTCAAATTATTTCTATACCTTTTTGTTCACTGTTGAATAACATTAACTTGAATGTTTTATATGTAGATTGTTAATAAATTTTCAACTTTTTCATTTCTATATATTTCGTTTCAGCTACATCTACTGGAAGACTAACAATGGGGATAGACTTCGGCATCAACAAATGTTGTGTCGCGGCTCTGGTTGGTAGAAACGTTCAGGTTATCCCAAATGAAAAGTACAAGAATACCACCCCATCTTATGTCACTTTTTCCGATAATGAACGATACTTTGGTGAAGATTCAAAGAATTCTGCACTTCTGATGATGGAAAAGACAGTGATTGGGCCTAAGAACAAGATATTTCAGTCTTATAGTCCTGATTCCTTCTCAGTCAAATGTAAATCTGAGGATTACTCATTGAATCCTGTACAAATCAGTTCTATGTTGATAAAGTACATGAAAGGAGTGGTAGACAACCATCTTGGACAAGAGGTTAAGGATGCTGTCATTTGTGTTCCCACATACTTCAATAACAAACATCGTCAGAACATCAGAGAAGCTGCGGCAATTGCCGGACTGAACGTGTTGTCAATCCTCAACGAACCAACCGCAGCAGCCATCAACTATAAGATGAACAACTCTGAAGAGGAGACAAAAAACATCAACATTTTGGTGTTTGATTTGGGGTCAGGAGGTCTAAGTGTCGCTCTTGTTGTGATAAAGGAGAATAAATTGAAAGTTTATGGAATTGACGGTACAACTGAAGTGTCTGGTAATGTTATGGATGGGAAATTAATCAATCATTTCAAAAAGGAAATATTTGGAAAACATGGAATCAAAATAGGTGATAGAAAAGAGACCGAGAAACTGAGGTTAGTGTGTCAAAAAATCAGATGCGAATTGACTGGTTCATCCAATACAGCCAAATTATTGGAAAATTTTGATGGTGTTAGTGATTACAAATGCGAGATTTCAAGAAAAGAATTTGAAAATAATAACAAAGATATGAATGAAAAAATATTTGACATTTTATACAAGCTATTCAGTGATAGTAACTTTCTTCATTCTCAAGTTGATGAGATTGTAATGTGTGGAGGTATTTCTCGAGTCCCATTGATGCGAAAGTTCTTGTCCGACTATTTCGTCCAAAGAGGTGCCAGTTGCAAGATCAGTCGCACAATCAATGAAGATGAAGCCGTTGCTCTGGGTGCAGCTTACCATGCAGCATGTCTTTCCGAAACGAAATCCATTGATCCTTTGCATGTCGAAGACCTCATCATTAACCCTAACGGCAATAAGCGAGGAGAGAAATTGTGGATTGCTGTTCCTCAGGAAGGAGGTAAATTGATTGAAATTAGAGGAAAGAAGCACATCATTACATCTTCAGGCATCTTATGGAATGAATCAAGTGAACAAAACTATGACATGGAAATTTTGAGGGAACTGAAGAGAGATGTTGATGTGTTCAATAGAAATGATGAGGATCAACTACTATTAGCAGAAACGCGTAAAAAATTAGAAAGTAAATGCTTAGATGAGAAAATGAAGTTTAGGAAATTTCTGCGTTCAAAGACTATCAGCGACAAACTTGCAAAGAAAGTGATGAGTCATTGTGATGAAGTACTCGATTCTCTTGGAGAAAATGACAATACTGATTTGAGTGCAATGAGGAAACATCAGGGGGAGTTTGAAGAATTTGTTAAAGTGATTAATGATGAAGTAGGAAAAGAACAGGAGAGAAAGAGAGCTGCTCAAGAAGTTGAGAGGAGAGTGGGTGAAGAGAAGGTGAGAGAGAAAGCTGCTGAGGAAATAGAGAGTGGTTTGATTCCACTCAGTGATGTACAATCAAGTAAAGAACTATCGGGAGGTAGTAGTAGAGGTTTTCCTTACCAAAGTATTTCAATTGGGAAAGTTACTCATAAATTATCCGATAATCAGTATATTTGTGAACTAGATGAGACTGCTTACGATTCACCTCTCTTAGATTTCAGTGAAATTCAAAGGTACTTTTTGAAACAACCAATTTCCAAGCAAGTGGCTGTGAACGAGTTGTGGCAACGATTTCAGACCGAACTTACTGATATTATTGACTCGTGAAAAGTGAGAGAAGAAATTCAACAGATCAGTCTGATTCATTTTTCTTCCAATTGAGATTTCATGTCAATTGATATTCTGAGGTGAATTTAGTTTCTCAATGTTACACTTATTCTTAGTTTGACATATTTCACCACCTTCACTGCCCACCACTCATTCGCATCTCTCTTCTTTATCTCTCTTTCTCTATGTTTTTACATCTCGTGCAACACTCTCCCAAACACTTCGTCACCACTCTCCTGTCTCAGTCTCACCAATCTATTGCCTACTCTCTTGTTCTCTCCAATCTCTCACCCTCTAAAATGAAATTTCTTCATACTCTCTTTGCTCGTCAAAACTTGCATCTATCACCCCCCCCCCCCCCTCCATCTTCTACATTCTAACCCCAAGCTTTCAGTTCTTGCAGTGAATGTAAATTATGGTGATATAATTAAGGTACTATATGTACATTGAGATCTTACTGGTGGATGTGTGACCAAAAGAGGGAGAAGATATGAAGAGAGTTTCTTTGGATAAATTTGTAAGGTTTTGGCTCTAACAGTGATTTTCTATAATAGTTTTATATATTAATGCTTCATTTTTATATTTCTCTCAAAACTTATATTTTAACGCCGTAATTTGTAAAAAGGAAATGTTTATCTTCTAGACTTGTGATATTATTGTTATTGTATTTGTTGCGGCAAGGGGCGCTATGTACTTGTTTGTGGTGGAAGGGGTGAAAGGGCCTGAACTGTTGTAATTTGGATTGAACTCTTATTTTAGGGGAAAGTATTGCTTTAGTGTTGAATTACAAGTCATTTTTGATAAACTTAGACTAGCAGTTTTAATATATTTATAATATATAATAAGTATTAATATGCTATTCATTGTTATTTCTGTGAAATGATCATAAATGTCAATATAAGGTATTAAGCTATTATTGATTCAAGATTTATATTGAAAAATCTGCATTAATTATCTTAAATTTGTATTAATTTACCTCTGCTAACTCATTCCTTTAATTTTCAAAAGAACATGAATTATCTACAATGTCAGTTTGGAGTTACAGTCTTCCATCAATATCTGGACAAGAGTTTTACTCAATTTTCCCATTAATTTTAGCGAGAGTTAATTCCTCCCCTTGTAACTAACAAGCTTCCGTTTGGCCCTACCATCAACATTGAAGGGACATTTAAGAATTATTACCTTTGTGTGATTCTGTTGTAATTTTGATTTGTTTTCCCTAGTTTTTTAAGTTTAATTTGTTTTTATTCTGTTGGAATTTAAGAAATATCAATTAGATTCTATAGTAAAGTTCGTTTCTTTTCCTGTTTAACACATGTTTAGCAATGAACCAGACAATCAAGGTATGTTTTGCATGCAGCGATTAATTGTTGCGATAGTCGCCCAGTAATAAGAATACATTGAATTAGTGCTCAGCGACGATTGCTTGTTGTAAAACAACCCCGTAAGAATAACATTGAGCTAGTGCTCAGCGATTATTGTTGGGCGATTATCTCTGAGCGATGATCGCAACAATTGCTTCATGCAAAACGTACCTTTAACTCCCTTGGTTTTTTTCATTTTTTTGAGTTCGTTCTGGTATTGGTGAAAAAAGTTACCATTTTATGCGAGAATATTGTATGGAAAATCTTAGATCCCTAAACCATTTTTTGATGCGGTACCCAAGACTTGAAAATTCGAAAAATATAGATAAACCACCATTTAATTGATATTTTTTTAAATTTTAATTTTGGACGTATATCACACGTAATAGGTAAAATGTAATATATAATGGTTCTATTGATCCAAGAAATTATAATAATAATCTATAATTAATTATATAGCTCTGCTACATCATCTTTATCAGCCACAAATGTGTTAAATAATCACAAAAATATTGGAAAGTATCGATTTCTCCCACTTTCTAATTTTCTACTTCAGGCTCTATTTTCTATCTATATATTGTAATAGCTAAATTAGAATGATATTGGTTATAAAAACCTAACTATCGAGTCTCCAACTCATGCGTTACTATCTTCTTTCGCCACAATTGAGTTAATTATTAGCAATTAAATATCATAATTTAAAATAATAGAGGCAAAATAGCTGAAGAGGTCACTGTTTATTCGATTGGAATTTATTAATAATTTTCAATTAATTAATGAAAGAACTCACCACGAGAAGTTGGTTGAATATCTATGTGAATTTTAAAGTTCCAATATATTTTTAAGTTAAGGAAATTAAAAAATAAGGATAAAAAAATGGGTCTAGGACATATCGTCCAAGGACAATAATTTCATACACGAATTGTTTTATTTCAAAGTGTGTATGGGTTATATTTTATTTATTTTTCACTATAACATTAATAGCCATGTGTAATTATGGGATATTATTATAGTTATTTAAGCCGCTCCATTTCATATGAACACATAAAAAATGTTTATCTATCGATTACAGTTATAAACTTTGATATGCTAAACAGGTTGCTTGTAGTTATTTACCTCCTTTAATATTATGCATTAATTAATGAGTTATGAGTATCTAAAATATGGAACTGAAATAACAGTGTACTAACAAGACTAAATGTGTGGAAACATAAGAAAGAGAGGAGAATTATTACAATGGAGGTGAATATTAATTATAATATTTGGTTTTATTATGAGTCAGAAAATATAGAACAGTCCGATAACACGAACGTTTTTTCGTTTAAATAATAAATCGGATGACTGAAAAGTACCAATATCTAGCTAATTATTTTATAATTTATTTCACATTTAATTATCTATCACTTGTTTTAAAGTATATTATGTATGTATTTTATGTAGTAACTTTAAAAAATTGTTATAAAAATAATTACTGAACCAATACTGTTTCCAATAACGGAATCTGAGTAATAATATAGATGTATATTGTAGTTATTGTTAATATACACGACAAGAAATATATCGGTATTTTATGTTTATGAATAGCTTAGAAACATACCTCGCTATTATTACAGATTTTATGAGATCGGGGTGCAATACAAGTTGCACCCCGCAGTCAGTTTTATTATTTTACTGTAGCTGGCCAGTAGGAGCAGGAAAGAAGATTGCATAATGACGAATACCATCAATTTCTAATAACCATCAACAAAGGGTGTTTCTACTTCTACAGGGTGGGGCGTAAGTTTGGAAGCAATTTTTCAAACATTAATAAAATTCTTAAAAAATAAGTTCCTAAGTTGGTGATAGGGTTTGAACTATAGTAGAGACACTACATTATGACGTGGCAGTGTTATTTTTTACAAAAATTTAGTCAATTCAAAAATGTCAGACAAAAGAGATGCCATTGTTGGTCTACACCGTGCCAGGAAGTCAGATTCCGTCATTTCAAAGACTCTCTCAATAGCGAGATCGACTGTTTGGAAGTGTGTGAAGCGTTTTAATGAGAGAGGAGACTTGACTGATCGTCCAAGAAGTTAAAAACAAGGGGGGACATTTTGAATAAATTTATGATTTTTGAATTCTTAAAACCCTTATGTAATAATACATGACTGTAAATTATTAAATATATTTTTCGTTGGATTATAATATGCACTTTCATTTGCTTCCAAACTTACGCCCCACCCTGTATATTTATGAATATATATATAAATAATATTTAATATAAAATACGTACACATTTTAAATATTTTACAAAATAAAGCATTTCGTGGACGAATAGTAAGCTGACCAATTTTAATGGTGCATGGTTCAGGACCAATAATGGTGGTTCAGCACCAATAATTGTGGTTCAGGACCAATAATGGTGGTTCAAGACCAATAATGGTGGTTCAGGACCAATTTTAATGGTGGTTCAAGACCAAAAATGGTGGTTCAGTACCAATAATGGTGGTTCAGGACCAGTAATGGTGGTTAAGGACCAATAATGGTGGTTCAGGACCAATAATGGTGGTTCAGGACCAATAATGGTGGTTCAGTACCAATAATGGTGGTTCAGGACCAGTAATGGTGGTTAAGGACCAATGATGGTGGTTCAGGACCAATAATGGTGGTTCAGTACCAATAATGGTGGTTCAGGACCAGTAATGGTGGTTCAGTACCAATACGGGTGGTTCAGGACCAGTAATGGTGGTTCAGTACTTAATATGGGTGGTTCAGGACCAGTAATGGTGGTTCAGGACCAATAATGGTGGTTCAGGACCAATAATGGAGGTTCAGGACCAATAATGGTGGTTCAGTACCAATACGGGTGGTTCAGGACCAGTAATGGTGGTTCAGGACCAATAATGGTGGTTCAGGACCAATAATGGTGGTTCAGGACCAGTAATGGTGGTTCAGGACCAATAATGGTGGTTCGGGACCAATAATGGTGGTTCAGGACCAGTAATGGTTGTTCAGGACCAGTAATGGTGGTTCAGGACCAATAATGGTGGTTCAGGACCAATAATGGTGGTTCAGGACCAAAAATGGTGATTCAGGACCAATAATGGTGGTTCAGGACCAATAATGGTGGTTCAGTACCAATAATGGTGGTTCAGGACCAATAATGGTGGTTCAGGACCAATAATGGTGGTTCAGGACCAATAATGGTGGTTCAGGACCAATAATGGTGGTTCAGTACCAATAATGGTGGTTCAGGACCAATAATGGTGGTTCAGGACCAATAATGGTGGTTCAGGACCAATAATGGTGGTTCAGGACCAATAATGGTGGTTCAGGACCAATAATGGTGGTTCAGGACCAATAATAATAATTTTCTACGATATCAAAAGTTTTCTATGAAATGTTTTGTTGCTGACACTTATCTATTTAAGAGAGGGAATTTTAGGAATAAATATCATGAATACTTCTAAACTACTCTATTATTCCTATTGAAACTCGCTATACTATTGTATTATATTACTATGAATATATATGAGAATTTACAGACATAACGAATAAGCCAATAGATTTATTCGCCACGATTTGTAGCTGGCAGAGTCACAGTGCGCTGTCGTAACGACAATTTTCTGTAACACCTTCCTCTGGAAATGTTCCACAGCAACAAATATTGTCAAAGACGGAAATTTTCAAAGTTAGAAGATGGAACGTTTCCAGTAACGCTTCTTGTGTTGCAGTGTAGCGTAAATTGTTTGTTTCATTATTATTAAAATATAATTTAATATTATTTAAAGTATTCATTGTGAATAAATAACCTCTCTGAACATTAAAAATTATGCAAACAATTTCTCTAGTAACGTAAGCACTTGTGAATATCTAGGAAGGAGTCCTTTAAAACTAAAAAAGTAAGTATTTTAAAAACTGAACACTTTTCAAATTCAGTTTTTCGTGTAACAATATAAGTTTTATGTGAAATTTCCTGCGTATGTCGAAAATTATCCTAGAAAAGGGGTACGCGTATTATTACAATACCAATAATTTCGTTATTCTTAATGCAGTTTTTACTTTAGATTTTTATGAAAGCTGTTAAATTTTTTCGGATCTGAATAGAAAGACTTTTTCTTCATCAACTAAATTAATGCTAACCAAGGCACGCAGGGGGTAGTTATTTCACTACTCTTTAAGTAGACAGTTCCCGGGAAAAATGGCTAAATTAAAGAAAAAAAAATTATTGTGTTAGTAGTTGCTTTTTAACCTTCTTATAGTGTGTGCAAAATATCAGAAGTCTCGTATAACTCTAACCCCCTGGGGAGAGGGAGAAAGAGAAAAGGGGACCGGGGGGTAGGGAGTCAATATGTACTCTAAAAAACAACTGTCAGCCAATTTTAATTCGTAATAATTAATTATCTCGCTATATCTGGTATCAAACGTGCCACTAATCAGATGCACACTAAAGGCCCTTTAGGTATGCCCCTCAGTATTTTTTTTCACTAAAAATTTCAATAATTCGAAAACCAATTCGAAAAATTTAAAAAACGCTTCCACAGCTTGTAGAGAATCTATCTTGTGGAGAATCGAATGCAAAAAACGATAATGTCATAGCTACAAAATTGTAGTATCCATTTATTAATTTACACACTGTTCGAAATTCGAATAACTTGTTTTCTATGGGTCGAATAGAAAAAATGTAATGACACAAAAACATCCTAGAATTCATTTTATATATGTGTACAAAGTTTCACAAATGTAGCTTCAATAATAAAAAACTTTTCAAAATCTGGGAACGGTGCCCATAAAAACCTGAAAGCAATGCTAATGTGCCTTTGTTTATGGAATGAATGGTAAGTAGTGACTACATTTTGTGAATAAATTGTGGACTGTTATAGTTTAATTCGACAAATTAACACCAATGATTCCAATTCAGAACATTCCTTATCAAAAATCAGGATTTCATTTCTGCTTCATCAATTTATGGGATTTTTGAAATTTTTAATTTAATTTTTACTTCACGTTTACCGATGAACATTACCCTTCCTACTGTGAAAGTTCTTTACCAAATGAAACTACATACACACAGAGAACGGTTTTGTTAAATTTGAGAAAATTTTGTTATTTTAACCATCAATTGAGTTAAATCAGCAATAAAATATTGTACAGAGATTTCTTCACTACAACAAAATATTTCTTTAAGTTAACAGTACAATTTTTGTAATGGAATATTGTTAAGGTTACTAAAAAAGGTTTGTTCATATTAACTTAAATATTGGTATGATAACAATATAATATTGTTTAATGTTTTTTTATTTATAACAAAATGTTTTTGTAGTAGTAACTTGAAAGATTTAGTTAAAATATAACATTGTTGTTAACAAAATACCTTTGTCTTTATAAATAATAATTTTGCTACAATAATATTATATTTTTGTTGATATATTTTTTACTATTAACAATATTATATTGTCATTAGTAATAATTATCTGCCATTTCTTTTTGTTATTAGGCTTCATATACATTTTAAGTTACCACAATATGTATTCATTGTTCGTACAGAATCAATACATATATAAATTTATACGTGTTTCTTGAGTGCTATTTTGTATCGATATTCCCACGTATGTCCCTCGTCTGGTTTACGCGGGAAATAGTTATGCATTGAGTCTTGGGTCAAATCTTAATGGTAAAAATATTGATACATATTACAGCAAGTTCATTCTGAAGCCTTTTTTACGTATCATAACTACGGAAGTAATGATGCACATTATGTAGGTATTGATTAATAAAACCTAGTAAGAAACTAGGTAGGTTACCGTAGGTAGGTGGGAATTGCTAAATATTAATAGATAGCTATTTTAAAAATATTCAATTTAAATTTTTTATTGCTTTTCATTATAAAAAGAAAAGATACGGTATCAATAGAATATTAAATAATATTTATCTATAATTTCTTTAAATGGCTTGCATGTTTTCATATTGGTTATAGTTCATTCCAATCCTACTTCTACCATGTCCAGGATGGCTGAGAGGTTAGCGCCGCAGACTTGATATTGGACATCGTCAGTTCGAGTCCTGAATGTACCACTTCATTTCTATGTTCATTTATTCCCAAATATACTTTTTGTTGATATAACAAAATACATTTTTTGAAGTAACAGTATTGTAATGTTACTATAACAAATAAGCTCTAGTTACTGTTACCTTAAAAAATTGAGTGTAACTATAACAAAAAAACCTTAACAAAAATATATATTTACTGTAACAAAATTATTTTGATGGCTCATAGCTGACTAATTTATTTTGTTGATACAACCAAAAACCTACTTTTTTCTGTTGTATCAACAAAACCGTTCTCTGTGTGTAATAATGTTCAACCTCCAGGTTGCGATGGAGAGTTTCGCAATGGTTTACATTAAAGATAGGGACTTTCATTTCTAAGAGTCTGATTATTGCTGGTGCATTTTTCAGCATCAGTGACAATGAAAAAACAACTAAACTATCTGATTTATAAGAATATGTTAAAGTAATTATATCCCACTAATAATACCATACTCGTCGTACGTTGTATACATCTTAAGAACATTATAGGAAATTTGATTGTAAAAAATTGATACTCAAAGTGATTTCCATATTTTCAAGATGGTTATTCCAACTCCATGTTGAAGGTATTCTCTAGGAATTGAGCTTTCTAACCCATCAAAAATAAAATGAATTCCGTAATGCTCAGCTAGATAGTATTTAGAAATAAGTAAATGTCGATCTTCTCATAATTGTTCCAGAATAAATTTTCTTACTGAATCATCTGATTAAAAAATAAATTTTGAGGTTTATTTGATGGAAAATCAGTGAAATTTTAATACTATATAACTCTTTATTCAATTTTTAAGAAGAATATAAATATTATCCAGTAACCCACAACCCAAAAGGAGGCTGAAGGCCGACTGGTTTCTTTTCCTCACTCCAGGTAATAACAGAACATGACAAAATTGGCCGAAACTTACTCACCACAGACAAAAGAATGACAGAATGACTGGTGAACTGGTAGTGAAACCAGGGATTACGAAGTGGAAGACTACCCCCTCTATCACAAGAGGAGCACTCTGAATGGAGTATTCACTACCCTACTGATTTGTTTAGTGATGTTTCTCCTCTAGGACTTTTGAAAAGTATGATTTTATGTAACAAAATTCTTTCAGAAAAAAAAACACAAATAATTAATATAAAAGACACTTGCAGTATTTGCATTTAAATTTATTGTGTAATGCAAGTATTGCTGTGCATAAGAGCCATTCATCTGCACTATTTGTAACAGAAAATTATAACGCAAAGGTAATCGTGATAGATATGAGGGACAAGAATTCACATGCAGTATTTGTAGAGAAGCATTTACTCGTCATGTCAGTCTTTGAAATCAGAGCACAAGAGTGAAAAGCCATTCTCTTGCAGCTATTGTGGCAGAGGATCTCCAGTGAATCGTCATTAAGCACAAAAATGTAGTTATCCAAACTATTCACTTGGCTAGTATATATTCCATGCTGTAATAGTTAGGTAAGACTACCATACTTTATTCTTATTGCTAAATAGACCCGTTACTAAATCTCTTTCAGGTGCATCAGACTCAAGACTCAGGAGGACAGGAAGAAAAGAGCAAGGATGAGGTTCATTCAGAGGTGAGGTTCACAAGGGGAAGCATCAGATGTTAATAAGAAAGAAATAAGAGAAGAAATAAGAGAAAAAATAAGAGAACAAATAAGAGAACAAATAAGAGAACAAATAAGAGAACAAATTAGAGAATAAATAAGAGAACAAATAAGAGAACAAATAAGAGAACAAATAAGAGAACAAATAGGAGGTAACAGAAGATAAGAGGTGTGAGGGTAAGAGCACCACTGAAACAGAAAACCTATTAGTTCTTTCTTATGTACATGATATTAAATTTATAGTAGATGTTTCATTGCCATAGTTCAGTAATTAAGTGCTCTTACATAAATATTTAATGTGAAGTATGAGGGCAGGCGTTATCAATTGGATTCCTTTCAGATTATTTTACCTTGTTATTGAGATTAGTTTAATTATTCTGAAAGAAACAATAATTACGAAAGTTATAACACAGTTTCATATAATAGTTCTCATGTCCACAGTGCACTTTTGTCCGATCTGTAATATCGATCGATCTCATTGCGCATCTATGGATCCATCATAAGCCAAACCATCGATCGATCTCTGCGCGTTTTAACCTTGTGAATATCTATGTAAGGTTAGGTTTGCAGTCACTAGCTTCGATAGTGACACAGTGTGTACTTTACTGTTGTAAGGTTTACTGTTCAGTTAAGCAACTAAGTAAACAAACATTATAACAGTAGGTATAAATTTAAAGTGACTACCCGAGAGATTGATCGATGGTTGCGCTAACGATGAATCAATAGATGACGCAATGCGATCGATCGATATTGCAGATTGGCAAAAAGAGCCTGACATTCATATTACTTCTTATCAATAACTAGATGATATAAACCAAATCTCCTACAACTGATAAGCTCTTATCTTATCAAAGTAACAATGCATAGTTAATATAAAATAAGTAACCAGTGTTAAGCAGAATGTGGTGAAGAAACTAGGTAACTTTTTGTAGGTGTTCTTTTGCATTTTCATCTCCACATCTCCCAAGTTTTTAATCGGATGAGCAGCTTAATGTAAGCATAAGAGATCCAAACTCTCATTTTGTGTGCATTTATTTTCTGCCAGACATTCCCCTCACCTGCTATCTGTTGATCTTATCATTCTTAGTCATCTGCTTTGAAGATAAGAACAACTCTTTCTAATGTTCAGTTGTTTCAGTCGGGGTGTACTTAATTACACGGCCAGATTGTATCCAGATTATGAAACGTAGAAGATCATTGAATTAATTATATTTGAATTATACTTTCAGTATATATTTATTTATTACTTTACACCTACTAGTGTACCTGCCCGTTAGGAATAACGTGTTCTCAATTGTATCAATATTTGTAACTAATGTACTTGCCCGTTAAGAATAACGTGTTTTCAATGGCATAAATATTTGTAACTAGTGTACTTGCCCGGTAACGTGTTCTCAATAGTATCTATATATTATTGTAACTAGTGTACTTGCCCGTTAAGAATAACGTGTTCTCAATAGTATCTATATAATTGTAACTAGTGTACTTGCCCGTTAAGAATAACGTGTTCTCAATAGTATCAATATTTGTCTAATTTAATTATATTCCACACTTCTGGTCCCTCAGATTTAGCTAAAGTTATTAATTGAATAATAGCGATAATATTACAGCATAAAACTACCACGCATTTGAAATTCTTACTACGTACCAAGCGGTTAAAGGTTCTAGGTCAATTCGCCGAAAGCAGTTTCGCCGAAAACACATTCGCCGAAAACACTTTCTCTGAACGACACTTTCGCCGAAAATATGACAATTTTTTAGCAGACTAAGGTTTACTACAAAAATTTAAATTTAATGAACATCCTGTGTTAATGAGTATTTAAAATTGATCAATTGCTTTATTAACTTTATTAATTGTCTGGTTGTAATGCCATTAAATACTTGTACTTAGTCCCATTATAAAAGTTTCAAAATAGATTTAGTAGGGCTTTAAAGGGAGGGGTGCGGGTAAAATCAAACATTTGTTAATATATGTTTTAATGGAATCAGCATATTTAATTATGTATGATTACATACTCTGTTCATCTAAATAACACTTATTAAAGAAAAGAAAATTTAATTTATTTTGAAAAAGCGCCATCTAGTGACAAATAGCATAAGCTTTGCTCGAGTCATTGACGCCATCTTGCTGTGATTTCACAAACGTTGTGCAAAAAACTTTAGTATATCTGCGAGTGATATTATTAATTATAACTCTAAAAATACTTTATTTGTTAGTATATTGTATATAAATCACAAATTTATTTATTTATAGCTTATTTGGGAAGATAATCAGACATTCTATAAACGTTCATGAAGATTGTTCTGGAACGTTCTGGAAATAATGTAAACAGCGCCATCTATGAGATGATCGCATAAGCTTATGTTAACTAATAAAAACCCTATTTTCTCTGAAAATACAGTGATTTGAGATAAAACATTTCATATCCGTAACTAATCATTGTTTATTTATCATATTATGATAAAATATTTGATATGAAAATTAGACGCACCCCCCCTTTAACGTCTGCTTCGGCCATATCGTTTACCATATCGATGACGTCAAAATGAAATGAAAAACTAGAAGAAGCAGTCATAGAGAAAAAATTCTCCATGAATAATATCACCTACACAGTCTGTGAAAATGCTCTTGGATGTAGAAAAGCTACTCTCTGAATGCAGTCACTTACCTAGGAATGTGACGAAATGGGATACAAGCATCGGTGGCTGCACTCACGGATGGAGGAGGAAAATGAAGAGGTGATAGTAAATGAAGCCTACGAGCCTACCTAACATAAATCTAATACCTCGTAGTTGAAGAGCATAACCCTAGCGCTATCCTCTAAGTGACATTAAAAAAAATCTAATAAGTTGAATAAATAATTAACTTGTAAATAATAAATCATTGGCGAAATATTATTTTATGTTTCAAATATTTATTTAAAATTGATATAAAGTACCTATACTAATAAATAATTTTAGCAACAGTTGAAGAAAAGATGGAAAACTCAAACATTTATTGCAGAAGTATTTTAAGCATGTTTTTTACATAAATAAAATTTCTGTTTTGAGACATTGTAACACCTAAAATTGATTAATTTCTTTATTAAACTATAGTTTAAAACGCTTTAACACATTGAATTATATAAATAATCATATTTTTCGGCGAATGTGTCGTGCGGCGAATGTGTTTTCAGCGAATGGACCGCGGTCAAAATGACTGCTTTTTACATGTTGCTTTTATACGCGATATCTATATATTTTCCGCCTTTTTATGTTAAATAAATAATTGACTATGGAATAAAGGTAGCTATAACTATTTTTAGTGTAATCACTGTTAGTAAATATTTACTTATTAAGGAAGTTCCTAAAAGTACCTCGCATCCGAAAACTACTTGAACTACCAAGCTGTCAACATGAGTGTTTTTCAAATTTTCAAAAGACACACACTGTTACCAATCCCACATTGTTTGGACACGTCAGAATATTTCACAAGCTGTTTTCGTTATCTTCAGGCAAAATAAGTGCTCATTAATTCACGTAAGTAGGAGTTATTTCTCTGAAGCTATCACACATCACTGAGTGTCTCATTGTACTAAAAGTAACAAATTTCAAGCATCCACCGATAAAGTGTTTGAAAGTAAAATGCTGTCAAATTGAGTGTTTGGTAGTTCTAGTGTTATTGAGTCATTTATTGAACTCGTATAAGAAATAGTATTAATGCTACCACCTGCAAGAATATATAACCTAATTTCTGACTATTATTCAAGTGGTGAGTCAGTGGCCAAAATTATATCGCGTCTTGCAGAACGGATAATTCCTTATTTTGGAGTCACTTAACTCAAGGTTCATAGACTATAACAGGTTAAACGAATGGGGAAAAAATTGCCAGATGTACGATTTCTTGAAGAATAGTTGTGAAACAGTGAGAAAAATGCGTTTTACTTTAAAACCATACATAATTGAATGGTAGTTTCGTACTCAGAATTTTTTTAAATTACCTAATCTATCATACGATATAAAAATATTTTAATATAATCATTTTTCCTCTAAAAAATAAACAAAAAAACAAGATCTGTGCACTCTGTGAAAGACAGAAATAACAATTTATGTCTTTCTTCTTGAATATCTCTTAAACGGTAGATTAAACTCGCGCGTGAGTCAACTTAGAATTGTTCAAAATTTAATAATCAATTGAATGGTATAAAAATATTTCAATAAAATGGTTTTTCCGCTGCAAAAGGAACAAAAAACTAACTGCTATTCACTCCGTTATCCGTTGATTAGGGGCACTGGTTAAAATTTTCATCCGCTTTAATTACTGTAGCTAAAATAAGAACAAACATAATATTGCAATAATAAAATAAGAAATAAAAATATAAAATGTCAATTATTTGTAACATAGGTTTCATAGGTTTTAATCTAAAGAATAGGTTTTCATATAAAGAATATGTAGACTCAGCTCTTATTAACATTTCGTATCATTTCTATTCGTTTAACCTGTTATAGTCTATGAACCTTGACCTAACTGGCAATCTGGCGTCAGTTCAATGGAGAAATGAAATAAATGGAACAAAATAAGGTTTTTATACCGTCGTTCTCACCGTCCTGCAATCGCTGCAACACTTCCTCTCTCTAGAGTAGTTTATCATAACTCTATGTGACAGACAGACAAAGACAATGAAAATATTAAGAGGGAGGTATTCAATTGAGGATCTCATTCAAAGACTTTAATTATTCCATTGATATTTTATATTTATTTGATGGTATCACATATGATACATCAAATGATTTTTTTCTCATAATATCACCAACATTAGCTTGTTTTCTATTTATATTTCAGGTTTCAAATCTCAATCCGAATGACAAAGGAGGCATCGTTTCACTGAACAAAAACTATCAACTGAAATCAAAGACAAAAGAGATAAGTTTGCTATTATATTTTGATGTGCAAGTTCTCTTGTGTGATCTATTTAAGATATCAATGTAGCTTGTATTTTATCACTTTTATTATGTACCCACCTCCATGTACCTACTTGTCACTTTTATTACAGCAGCAACAATAGACTCTTTTTGACAGTTGTTTCTCATCACGTTATTCTCAGCAAAACATTTTCTTGTTGATGTCTTGCTATGGCCAAGTCAGTCCTCAGACTCTTTTACATACAAAAAAAATACATTTTTTCCTCTATAATAATATTTGTTTCATCCATCGAAATTATTAGTTAATTATATTATAAATTAGGTTCAATTATGAACAATATTTTTTCTACCGTCTCCTAACATTTCCCAACTCTTCCTTCATTTTGAACAGAATTGAGAGATGAAGTCATGCTAATATATTTGTTTACCATTACACCGGTGGTTTTAGATTTACTAGCGGTACTCGTGGATATTCCACGGTTTTATCGCACAGATTGGTCACGTGTGTAGTATATTTTCATCTCAAATTGAAATCTTCATAAATTTGTATGTAATGACTGAAGCGATATGTTGGTTTATTCAAAAGGAAAATAAAAATAACAAAATTTAACTAATTTTCATCCTCATTTGGGCAGAGGATAAATTTCCTCTTCCGTTTTTTTTTCGGAGTTTTCATTTTACCCCGATTTTCAGTTTCCGTTTATTATGTTCTTCCGAATTTATCAGTTTCTCGGTTTTCTTTTTTTGTCTGTTTTTTTTTTTGGGTTTTCCAAATATTTTTGATGTTTTTTTTTCGAATTTTTTTTCGGGTTTTCCAGTTGGATATTTTTCTGTTTTCAAGATATATAAGGTTACGAATTTTTCGATTTTCCTGATTTCATTTTCAATTCCACCTGCTTTTTTTCAGTTTCTCTTGATTTTTGCGGTTCTCTTTTTTTCCGCATATAACATTTGACCGAATTTTGAATTTCAATAATTCAATAATTGAATCATCTCAAAATAATTCAATAAATTATGATTTTCACTTTTTCTGGAGTAATATTAGTTTTTTTATATTCATTCATTTTTTTGGGTTTGAATTTTTCACGTTTATTTTTATAGAAAACAAATTTTTTTAAATTTTTTTTTGGAGTTTCAAAAAATATTTAGAATTTCATTAAATTTAGTTGTTTGAGTTTTTTTGATATATATAGTTTTTGCAAAATTTTAAATTTATTTGATTTTCTTTGGAAAATTCAAGTTTTTAGAAAATTTCAAATTATTGGAAAAATTTTAGTTTTGGAAAATTTTTGAGTTATTAGAAAATTTTGAGTTTTGAGTTTAGGAAAATTTTACTTATGGGAAAATTGCTTTTTTTAATCTAAAGTTTTGTTTTTCTGAGCAAAACATGTACAAATTAATTGACTAACTAACTAACGAACAAGCAGAATTATAGTATGATGTTTTTATTCATAGCATTTTCATAATTTGATGATGAACTATAATTTCTCTATTCCACAGAATTCGAACCATGGCGTTATACAGTGCCAGGAAATCCTTCATTGGGATCGATTTAGGGATTGCCCCGAGCAGTGACAGACTGAAAGTAGAGAAGACATCTGACAATATTCTCTATCCTGACGATATCTCCAAAGCTTCACCAGAGGATTGCCTAAGGTTGCTGTCGTCACTTCAGGAGAAAAAACAAATCTGTGAGTATGGGATAGTGGTCGCCATTATGGTATATATTCTTTAACACGCAATGGTAGATTATTGTGTTATTAATAGGTTTAATATTTGTTTTCCAAAATGGATTAATTGTTAATTTATATTCAAAAATATAATTAGCCCAATATCTGCTGTAATACCCTTCCAACCAGACCGCTAACCTAACCTTTGGTGGACTATATCTCTTTTTATTTATAAGATATTGTGATTTTTTTAATTTTTGGCGAAAGTGTCGTTCGGCGAAAAGGCTGACAGCGAAGGACCGGTCACCACATCAAATATAGACTGACTGCATGATAATTTATTGGAATTAAAATGAAAATTTATTGGGAATGAAATGAAAATTTATTGGAAATAAAATGAAAATTTATTGGAAATAAAATGAAAATTTATTGGAAATAAAATGAAAATTTATTGGGAATGAAATGAAAATTTATTGGAAATAAAAAGAAATTTATTGGAAATGAATCAAAGATTGTCAATAATTATATAAGTTACATTGAAGCAAATGAAACTACAGGTAAATCTCTTGCATTGACAGTATGAGTACCTGAAAAAGAGGTCGTTATACGGATCTCGCGGGCGTTATACGAGCTGAAAATTAGTTCAGTTGGGGATTTAAACTTTGTAAGTTTTATTAACAGCATTTCAAAGACATACAATGAAGGTAAATAATCTTAGATTATAATTAAAGGAAAATTTTAATGAAAATCTTATGATATTTTCGTAACTTACTCATATAAATGTACGAAATAATAATAGGTATAACTGTCGTTTAAAGTACTAAAGGATATGATAAAAAGTGTTATTTTAATTTCACTTACATAGATATCTATGTACCTACATGCAAACTAATATGCATAGCATAATTAATAATCGTTATTTAAACTGTACAAAATATAAAAATAAATTATATCATTTCATGATTCTATTTTATTTTTGTTATGTATAAATAGAGTTATGTCCCCGATACATGCAGCTCATAACTTTTATTTTAACCTCAGACCGAATTTTCCGCTCAAATCTCAGGTTGAATAAATTTCAAAACATGTCAAAATTACTATAGTTACATATCATTGCACAACGATATATAGGATGTTATACGCTTTTAGTAAAGGATGTTATAGGATGTTATCCGCTTTTAATAAAGGATGTTATAGGATGTTATCCGCTTTTAATAAAGGATGTTATAGGATGTTATCCGCTTTTAATAAAGGATGTTATAGGATGTTATCCGCTTTTAATAAAGGATGTTATAGGATGTTATCCGCTTTTAATAAAGGATGTTATAGGATGTTATCTACTTTTAATAAAGGATGTTCCAGTAAATTAATATAAAATTAGACCGAGTTTTCCTAGAACCTTCATAAAGAGGTCGTTGTAGGTGCTACATGGACCGTAGAACGGATAATTTTTGTCCTTTGTAGAGGGTGTCCGTTTAAAGATAAACTCCTACAACCAAGTAATTAAAGTCAACAAACAGATCTAAAACAAAGCCTGATTTACAAGATTTAATTACTATTGATTAAAAATAATAGTGAAATTCCTTATTTTCTCTTGTTTAATTTAATTTTAAGTTGTGGATTGTAGAAATTTTAGTCTACGGAGCTAAATGCATTTTCCAACCTCATTTATAATTTACTAAATCTATATCTTTCCAATTCCAAATACAGATATTAAGAAGCTGTTAGTTACCAAGTATCTTATCCTTTCTTTAGTCAGGTGTCACAGGTTCATTTGGCCTCTATTTTTATTTATTTTGACATATGTGAAGTTTAAGCTTACATGGTGTTACTAAAACAATACCTATAATACACAGTGAAAATATTGGTATTCTATTGAAATTTTAATGAGTTAAGATCATTTTTATGTAAAGAAATTGTATGACTATCTATTCCTTTCTTTGTTATTGTATTTGATTGTATCCGCTATTTTTTTGCACTACACACTTCATGATTGTTTAATTACCTGTCAGTAGGGAACAGAGGTTGGCACTAAGGCTTATAGACTATTATAAGGTTGACCAGATATGCTTTTCTGCCAGACGTACGATCATCATCCGCATTTCAGTTAAAGTTGAAAATCTAGTCCGGGCACCTATTGCTGATATAAAAACATGTAAATTCAACAAGATATTGGCTGTATATTAATAGTTTACCCGTTTTTGACGAAAAGTCTATGTATAATATTAAAAAATGAGTATCTTGCTATGTTAGACATTTCCCTCACTAATCTTTTTTATTTAAGATTAGAATTACCGAATTGAAAGTGATAAGTGACGTAACTAAGTGTAGTACTACATATTCAAAAGCCTCTCTGTGTTATCACCTATTCAATATTTACTGTTACTAATTAGTAATAGTCAAATTAAGACAATTATAATAATAAAGTAAGATACCTAGCTCTGTTAGTACCTTTCTTGTTTTTTTTTAAATATTTAGGTAGCTAAATACCTATTTTATCATGCTTAAAGTAGAATAAAAGGTTCACATTCTTGGAATCTACAGAGACTTGGGTGCCCTGACGAGAATCGTGAGGTTGCAAAATATATCTAATTTGCGGAGCATTGTCGTACATTTTTCTCGTCTGGTTAACCTTACAGAGTATAATGAGCCTTGGGTGGCACGCTCCCCCCCCCCCCCCCCCCGGTATTTTTTTATGTTGCAACAAAAATTAACTGCAAATATATTATTCCTATACCATTTTATTCACTGTTGAATAACTTTAACATGAATGTTTGAGGTGTAGATTGTTAATCAATTTTCAACTTTTTCATTTCCTTTTATTTCGTTTCAGCTACATCTACTGGAGGTCTAACAATGGGGATAGACTTTGGCACCAACAAATGTTGTGTCGCGGCTCTGGTTGGTAGAAAAGTTCAGGTCATCCTAAATAAAAAATACAAGAAAACCACCCCATCTTATGTCACTTTTTCTGATAATGAACGATACTTTGGTGAAGATTCAAAGAATTCTGCACTTCTGATAATGGAAAAGACAGTGATTGAGCCTAAAAACAAGATATTTCAGTCTGTCAGTCCTGATTCCTTCTCAGTCAAATGTAAATCTGAGGATTACTCATTTAATCCTGTACAAATCAGTTCTATGTTGATAAAGTATATGAAAGGAATGGTAAACAACCATCTTGGACAAGAGGTTAAGGATGCTGTCATTAGTGTTCCCACATACTTCAATAACAAACATCGTCAGAGTATCAGAGAAGCTGCGGCAATTGCCGGACTGAACGTGTTGTCAATCCTCAACGAACCAACCGCAGCAGCCATCAACTATAAGATGAACAACTCTGAAGAGAAGACAAAAAACATCAACATTTTGGTGTTTGATTTGGGATCAGGAGGTCTAAGTGTCGCTCTTGTTGGGATAAAGGAAGATAAATTGAAAGTTTATGGAATTGACGGCACAACTGAAGTGTCTGGTAATGTTATGGATGAGAAGTTAGTCAATCATTTCAAAGAGGAAATATTCGAAAAACATGGAATTGAAATAGATAGTAGGAAAGAGACAGAGAAACTGATGTTAGTATGTCAAAAAATTAGATGCGAATTGACTGAGTCAACTCGCACAGCTAATTTACAGGAAAATTTTAATGGGTCTAGTGATTATAAATGTTTGATTACCAGACAACAATTTGAAAAAATGAACAGTTATATGAATGAAATCATCATTGACTTGTTAGATGAGCTATTTAACGATAGCAACTTTCTTCATTCTCAAGTTGATGAGATTGTAATGTGTGGAGGTATTTCTCGAGTCCCATTGATGCGAAAGTTCTTGTCCGACTATTTCGTCCAAAGAGGTGCCAGTTGCAAGATCATTCGCACAATCAATGAAGATGAAGCCGTTGCTCTGGGTGCAGCTTACCATGCAGCATGTCTTTCTGCAACGAAGTCCATTGATCCTTTGCATGTCGAAGACCTCATCATTAACCCTAAAGGCAATAAGCGAGGAGAGAAATTGTGGATTGCTGTTCCTCAGGAAGGAGGTAAATTGATTGAGATTGTAAGAAAGAAACACATTATTACATCTTCAGGCATCTTATGGAATGAATCAAGAGAACAAATGTATGAGATGAAAATTATAAAGAAGCTAAAGAGAGATGTTGATGTGTTCAATAGGAATGATGAGGAGCAACTACTATTAGCAGAAATGCGTAATGAATTAGAAAGTAAATGCTTAGATGTGAAAAAGAAGTTAAGGAAACTTATGCGTTCAAACACTATCAGCGACAAACTTGCAAAGAAAATGATGATTCATTGTGATACAGTACTCGATTCTCTTGGAGAAAATGACAATATTGATTTGAGTGCAATGAAGAAACATCAGGAGGAGTTTGAAGAGTTTGTGAAAGAGATTAATGATGAAATGAAAAAAGAATTGGAGAGAAACAGAGCTGATGAAGAAATGGAGAGAAAGAGAGCTGATGAAGAAATGGAGAGAAAGAGAGCTGATGAAGAAATGGAAGGAAAGAGAGCTGCTGAGGAAATGGAGAGAAAGAGAGCTGCTGAGGAAATGGAGAGAAAGAGAGCTGCTGAGGAAATGGAGAGAAAGAGAGCTGCTGAAGAAATGGAGAGAAAGAGAGCTGCTGAGGAAGTGGAGAGAAAGATAGCTGCTGCTGCTGAAGAAATGGAGAGAAAGAGAGCTGCTGTTGCTGAAGAAATGGAGAGAAAGAGAGCTGCTTCTGATGAAATGGAGAGAACGAGAGCTGCTGCTGAAGAAATGGAGAGAAAGAGAGCTGCTGAGGAAATGGAGAGAAAGAGAGCTGATGAGGAAATGGAGAGAAAGAGAGCTGCTGAAGAGAAAATAAAAGCTGAGATTAAAAAGGAGAGGGAAAGAGTTTATCATGAAGAGATTAGAAAGACCAACACAGAGTTTAATTGTAAATCGAACTTCTCCATTGACAATTCTTATGAATTGGATTCAAATGCTATGGGGATTGATGGAAGTTTAACTATGAAACTAAGTGATAAAAATAGTTCACATTTAAACTCTAGAGCTAACTCAAACTATTCTTCTCGGCTTCCTGGAAGTGGGAATAATGACCTGTGTTATTCGCCGTATTCGAAAATGTGTATCTCAGATACCTATAAAAGTAAAAATAATAAAATTCCGTCACTACACAGAAATTCTTCATCTGTGAATATTGCATTTTCTTTTACTGCCAATGAAAATCATAATAATAAAAGCACTAAAACCGTCTGCTCCATTGCTGGTTCAAATGAATATGGAAGATCTTCCAATATTTCTTCTGGTTCAGAACAAACACCCCCTGCTACTCGCGATCAAGTTAGACAGATGCCAGAAATAAGTCAAACTCTGAATAATCTGAATGGTGATTCTGTTGTTGATATGAACTGCAGTAATGTTAATGGTGTTCTTTTTACTTCATCAGACAGAAGAAACGGATCTCTAGACTCTGACTCCATTTCCTATAATGTCAGAGAGAGTTCTTATTGTGGTGCATCTGAGAGACAGGGAGTGGTGGAAGTGATGGCTCACACTACTCAGAAACTGTCAAATATTATTAGTCCTGAAGATGTTTAAGATATTTTGAGTGAAATTGAAGGAGGCAAAATATGAATTACCGCATATATTAAGTTAAAAGTTATTTAATAATATATACCAAAATGTTATGGTAGTAATGAGTGATTTAGATTCTATATTCTATTATTATTCTATCAATCATTTCGTAACAATATTTATGAAATTAGTAAAGTCGTCACTAGATATTAGTTTTCTCTTTTCATTCATTGTTGTTATATATTCTTTCGTGGTGAAAATTTAATATATCTTACTACAGTGAACTCCTCTATAGTGAATGTAGAGTCTTGAGTAAGGAACTACCCCGAATGGTGAACAAATTTTCTTTTTTACCATAAATTGGCCATTAGTTTTCTTCAATTGATGCCATTCATGGTAGACTAAAGAAAATTCGTTCACTATTTCGGATGCATTCCTTGTTCAGGATTCTACTTTCTTTATAGAGGATCTGCTACTGTACATTAAGTAAAAATAGACGTTGATTTTTTGTAATTTTCAAATATTTGCTTTTCTGCTTTAAATGTTTTTTTTATTCTATGAATTAATTTGAAAATTTTCCGAGTGAAAATAAGTAATTATTTCACTAATATGTTGTTTGCACTATTATTTTTTAATTACTTTTTATGGAGTTACTGCTTTAAACTCAGTGAAATTATTTCTTTTTTATAAGCTTCAGTGCCTAAATATATTTCATGTTAGTTGTAAGGAGGAAGTCAGGATCTTTCTTTTAAAAAGATCATTTATAGATAAAAAGAGGCCTTCCGGATCTTTTCTGTTTGCTGGCCACATTTGAAAATAATTAACTATAATGGTATTATAGGTACTGACTTTAAAAATCAAATTATTTTGTTAGAAAAGTTTTTGTTTCCTGGGCGCATTTGGATTTAAATTAATAAGCATATATAGATTATAACAATCTCCTTGAACAAATCGGGATTGTAAAATCAAATTAATAATTTATTTAGAATAGTTTTTAATACATCTTAGCATTTCCTTATAAACATATTTATGTTGGAATTTGATTGATTTTTCATTCTAATCCAGGTTTCTGTAAATTCAATTCAGATTACAATCCTCGTCATCAAATAAAAGGTTTTCTCATAAAGCAGAGGTCATTAAATAACAACGCGTATCCATCATATAATAATATTTGCATTATTTTCAAATGCACCCAGCAAACAGAAAAGATCCGGAAGGCCTCTTTTTATCTATAAATGATCTTTTTCTCTATGTTTTTTAACAGCAAAGGTTTAAAATATATTTTTGTTATTACATGTTAATATGCAGTGTTAATTCCCTAGTTTTCAATAAACTACATTATATTTGATGTTATATTGAATGTACTAACTTGTTTTAATTTATAATTAGATTGGCTGATTCAAACGGAGAGGCTTTACATAGAAAATTTAGTCTGGTTTTGATATCTAATAAACTTCTTTTATTTAAATCCAATAAAATAAAGTAAGTAATAAATTGGAAAATTTAATGATGAGTTTTTTCTTACCGTCATTGTGTCCTAATGTTTTTATTAAGAATATAAATGTATTATTTTAGGATTTATAGAAGTGTAAATTGTTACTCTGTTTGAAATTTTATTTCTCCTTACCTTTTAATTCAGTTTTTAAATATAATTATACTGTGTAATACAGAGTATAAATCACACCGAATAGTAAAGTTATGTTATGCATTTTAGTTAGTTCACATCCATAAGAGCATAGTCACCATCTGGTGGTAGGTGATTTGGTACATGGAGCCCCTCTCCTTTCAAATCGTTTCAATTTCATTAATGTAGGTAGTTAATAGCCTATTGTCGTCAGTGCTTGAACCCCTCTAACGTTCATAATAATATTTAATTTCTAGTTTTTGTACAGGAAATTGAAATGTTGCTTAAATGAGTCATTGATCAACTGGATCATCGAACTCGTAATAATTATTAAATTTATTTTGATCCACAAAATAATATATCTTCAATTATAGCGATTTATTTTAAAGAAAAATGTAAGCATTATAGAACTTAATATAATAGATTAATATTTTAGCTTTAATAAAGATCTATGAATTTTAAAAAGTTTAAGGAGACTGAGTGAACTATGTTATCCGAGAGTGATAGACTAGATTGGGACGCCCAAATACAGCAGAACAGAAGCGATATAATGTCCTGCATAACTAGGATAACTCCAGTGAAGATCGCTGCTCTCTGTTCAACTCTCAGCTAGCTGCCGGAAATGCATCCTGTCACCCTAATCTTAGCTGCATTAAGACCTTGTAATACGGTGCGAGTTACTTTCGTGACAGTGGACAGCAGCTGGTCCCAATGTACTCGCATGCCAGTAACTCAATGTTCATAGCATCGAATTTCCTTAACAGTTACTCGACTGATGCGGTCACACTGTGCGAGTAGCTGCACTACAGTAACTGGCTAGGCCAATTTGCACGTTTACTCACACCGTGTAACAAGGACTTTAGAGTGGCAGTACTATCTGTGAAAACACTGGAGAAACTTCATGAGTATGACCCTATGAGAGCCTGCAAGACACTGCTTAGTTATTTGTTTTCGTTCTCACAGGTAAACAATTGAGTTCCAACACTGTGAGAACGAAGACAGAGAGCAATACAAATTTAGTGGGGACAGTAATTTATATCTAATAATAAACTTCTATTCTAATTATTAATCAAAAATAATAGAAATGCATATTTCTATGCAGCTCTCTTTTCAATTTGACTTTTGTCCAAGAAAATTTATTTTTAGCAATATCTTGAATTTTTTGAGCTGTATTAAGAATAGATTTAGACCAGTTTCAAGAAGTCACAACAGTTTATCAAATTTCGAAAGGGTGTTAATTTTTTCTTCGGATCCCGATGAAAAAAAAAGATACCAATCACCCAATTTAGAATAATCCAGCACAATGTGAGAAACTGGAGAGCGAATACACACGCTTTTGCAAACATTTACAATAGCCGTAAGCCCTTAATTTTGAGATAATTCTAATCAACGAAACTTCTATCGATGACTGACGCACAAACTATCTAAATCTTCAATAATATATTTTCAGATCCATCAAACAAAGAGAAACCAATAGAGGCACAACAAGTACACCACTTGCTGCACAAAAACACAGACACACATTCACAAACTACAATAGAGCTAACTGGACCGACTTTTCAGCATCTGTGGAAAATAACTTCACAACTTTGACATAAACACCTTCTCATCCATAGATGCTGCCACAAAACACCTCACTGACATTATCATTAACGCAGACAAACACTACATCCCTACAGGTAACATCAGACACTACAACCCCACATTCACACCACACATCAAACACCTGATACAAACACGCAAACACCTACGCTCACTCCCACCCACACAAGACACGATCACACGCATACAACACCTTAACACTGACATAAGTGCGGAGATTACTGCCCAACAAAACACAAGTGGCAAAACACATTAGACACCATAAGTTTCCGCACTGACGCAAACAAACTTTGGAAACTTGTCAAGAGACTCAACAACAAATACTTGGACCAACCAAAAACACATGAGTCCCTCACACAAAACAACACTATACTCACTGACACACAACAGGCGAACGCTCTCAACAAGCACTATGCTTCCACAAGTAGGTTACCCACTCGCCCCGTAGATAGGATTATACTGCGTCGCCTGCACAAAACATGCACTCAAAAGCTCCTCACACCTCCCTTCACCCCGGCAATGGTTACCGAGGCCATCCGGGTTTCCAAGAACACTTCCTCCACAGGTCCTGATGGCATATCAAACAAACATCTAGGGCCTTTTGCCATCAAAGCCTTCACAGACATCTTCAATTTCTCACTACAGAACAATAGTATACCCAACACCTGGAAACTAGCCAAAATCATCCCGATCCTGAAGCCCAACAAACCCCCCCACAGAACTGGCCTCATACAGACCTATATCACTCCTCTCCACCCCATCCAAAATACTCGAGAGGTTAGTTCTAAACAACATTTCACCACACATCCCACTATCCCCCTCACATCACGGCTTCAGATCCCAACACTCCACATCTACTATTCTTACCCACCTCTCACAGACAACACTCGAAAGCTTAAACTCCAACAAACCTGCGGATAGGACAATTATAGCTGCCACAGACATCAGTAAAGCCTTCGATACGGTACCTAGACATCTACTCATTAACAAAATACTCAACACACACATCCACGACTCATATAAAAAATGGCTTGCTAATTATCTCTCAGGCCACTCTGGCAAAACATTACAACGGCAAGTCCTCCAGAACACTTCACTACACTGACGGGGTACCGCAGGGCTCTGTACTCTTACCCACACTCTTCAACCTATACCTTCACGACCTCCCTACGCCAACACACACCTCGGTCTACACTCTTTCATACGCAGATGATGTCACCATCATCTCGCAACACCCCAAATACGAGACCGCCGCCAACAATTTACAAACATACATATACTCATTAGAAGAGTGGCTAGAAACAAACAGATTAAAGGTCTCCACAAACAAATCTTCTGTCACCTTAGTTACACCCTACACCCTTGAATACAGAACCCATCCAAACATTACACTCAACAACACTCCCCTTCCCATTAACAACACAGCGAAAATCCTTGGAGTTACACTCGACCGCGGCTGGACGTTCAAACACCACATAACCGACATTAACAACAGAGCCAAACAAAGACTGAACGTCCTCCGCGCACTCACTCACACAACTTACGGACACTCCAAGGAAGACATAAAAACACTCTACAAACAGTTCATCAGACCCATCCTCACTTACGCCCACACAGCCTGGTCACCTGACATCTCCAACACCCACCTACAGACACTCCAATAAACACAAAACACTGCACTCCGCATTGCCACCGGATGCACACAAACAACTCCCACACACCACCTACACACAGAAACACGAGTCCTACCTCTCACCTAACACAAGGACATGAGGGGCACACATTTTTACACTTCCACACTAGACCCCTCACATCCCCTACACTACATGCAAACTGAGAGGAGGACACCACGCACACTACACACCACTCCCTCCACACACTACAGACTACTTCCTTGCTACAGACACCTCTACACCACTCTCCCTCCTACCCCTGACAGCACATCTCTTCACAAACACATACACACGACATTCACACAACGAGCTCTAGTCTCCTTCCCTCCAAACAGACTCCTTGGGTCTAGGCCTCCAGCCATTGACCCTAGTGAGTCGGCCATGACCCGTCGTGATAGGGTTACCCTATCACGTCTGAGATGTGGCCACCATCCTTCCCTTCCTCACTACACGCACATGATTGGGAGATCGGACTCTGATCGGAACAACTTCTGTCAAGTCGATCAGGGCACGAACTCTCACATCCTCACACAATGTCCGTCACTACACCTACACAGGACTACACACAACATACACTCACTGGAGCACCTTTGGACCCATCCTCAGGCAGTTATTAACTTCCTGAGTGAAGCGGGTTTCCCTTAGGCCCACACTTTCCCACACAGTGCCTCGGGTGGCTGAAACCCGGGGCGCCCCTGGCCGCCCCTTCATCCCGGCGAGGATGTTGGGGAGGTTATACAACAACAACAAGATCTGAAAGTTTGGCTGGTTTTGTGGATTTTTAAAATTTTAATGATAACTCAAAATATACAATAAATTTCTATGTGTTACTTATATATTATTACTTGGCTAATTAAAAAAAATCATATCTGATAATGGTTTTGCAACTGAACAGTCAAATTTATTACATTTTAACTGAAAAAGTAGAAACATCCACAAAACCTATAATGTCGATAACTTCCACAAAACCTAAAACTATGATAAGTGGAAAAGGTAGCCCTATAGGCCTATGGGAGGTACATCTTTTACATGAACCAACATCCCCCTTATCATCGTATTTTTTTTTTAATTCAAATTCCCTCAAAAAACGCATTAGTTGCATTTTTGACTTAGGTGACTTATAGCTAAAAGACTTTCTGCGTATTGGACATTTCACAAATAATCGTTTAATTAATAATTTCTTCCATTATACAAGCTAAGATTTTACAAGTAAATTGCTATGCACTGAATACATATTCTGTGAAAATTGCGGCTCAATTGGTGGCGTATTTTGTTCAGAAAAAATCAATATCCATTTTCTCCGACCTATAATAACGGTTATATTTTTGAAAATGGTTAGTAATTTGTCAATTAGGATATATCATGCCTTATGACTTTATATATATATACATTAAAAAATGTATTTAGGTTAGAGAAGGTTAATTTATATTTGTTTAGCTCTATTATTCGTAAATTGAAAAGAATTAAATTAATTTTAAAGCTAGAATCAGTATTTGTTACCTCATTTTGTACCAAAACAAGTATAACTTTAATTTTTCGCGGTTTGTTTTCTAACCTAACCTAACCTAACCTAACTAGTACGTTATTTTAGGCTAATCTTGGTAGCTATACTAACATAGGAATATTACTTATGATGTTTACTTGAAATAAAAATAATTAATTATGTTTTATTTAATACTTCCTGTTTAATTTTTTAAAGTAGTTTTAGGGTAAGTTCCGAATTATCGGTTGGTTTCACATCTCCGGTCATGTAAGAAAAAATTATTGTACAGTAATACCTAACTATTTTATTTTTATTTTAATTGGTATCCGTGATACCTGCAGGTTTCATAAATACCAATTTAAATGACAATTAAATAATCATTATTATATATCTAGTTTTTTCTTATATGATCGAAGATGTGAAACCGACCGGTAATTCGGAACTTACCCTAGGTACTAGGGATTGGAACCAGAAACGAATTCTAATTAAATAGGTACTTAACTAGGTAGATAATGAAATTGAAAAATTTAATGTTTTATATTTAACCAGATGACCGCGGTGTATATAGCTACATAGGAAAGCCTGTTTAAGATTAAGTAATAAAAATGCATGACAAAAGAGTACAATACAAATAATTGGATAGAATATAGCTTATTAATTTGTAAATATAAATATAGCATATTCAGTATCATTTGCGTATATTTTACATACATAAAACATACATATTATACCGACATATGCTACAAGACATTAAATTCAATTCATTAGTAGTGATGCACGATCACTAGCAATATATCTAGTGACTAATAGAATCTATTCAATAATACTTGGCAACTCAACTAGATATCCACAAAAACAAGAGTGTTGTGATAACGAAATCAACTAAACCCAAATTTACACTAAACCGGGGAAAAATCAACAAAACCTGGGATTTTTCCACAAAACCGGTTTTTCGTCCACAAAACCGTGAAATTTTACACAAAACATTAACTTTCATAATAGACAACAAATGTTGAAAAAATATCCGGTACTTCTAAATTAGTAAATAAAGCTGTAAAATCTAAGGCATTGTGTATTTTTCATCACTGTTCTCAAGGGTAGAGTACAACCCGTTGCAAGATATCTGTGAAAAAGGGAGATAATAGATATAGACAAAAGAATCATAAGGAATTGTTTGTGAGTGCAACTGGGAAATATAAATTATTCAGAAAAATATAAACATGATTAATTTGAAAACTTCTCAATTGTTCCGTAATCAATAGTATTAATTAAACATCAAAATGTAACCTTGGTCAAATCAATTTGCAATTTTTTGTTTTCAAATTTTCAGAGCTAAAATGGTTTTTATGTAGATGTACCTTGCTTATTTTATTGAATGTTAAAAATACCCCAGACAAAGTCTCTAGTAGACTGGCGACTCTGACCACACTTTGAAACCTGGGACTACCTACTTAACCTTAGTCACTTCTAAATTTAGATTTTTCTTAACAATTACTAACTAGGCATTGGTTAAATTGTATTTCCATTATTTTATTTCTTAATTGTTATTCATAGGAGCTACAGTTTAGCAGTTAACTAGCACTAGTTTAGGCTACTAGGTAGTATATCATGATATAATAACTTGTAACAGGTATGCTCGCGCGCAGGTTCTCCCCAAACCCCCACAACCGTGCGGGAGTTTTTTGTGACGTCATAGAAGTGAGGCTTTACCATGCTAGTTTGTTTATATTTAATGATAGATAAATACAGCTTACTACATACCATTTTCATGACATTCACACAAAGAATTTTACGAGAATTACAAATATGTCATCTTATTTTCTCAAGAATACTTATATACCTTGTTACAATTATTTTTATTTCGTATATTTACATATATTTGGTATGGCAATATAGGGTCAAACAGGTAAATTGCGGCACACTTACTAACTTCGGCCTCTAACAACAGAACATCATAGCTTCAAAACACTCGTTTAAAATTTAAATTGATAAATTATAGCATGCACTGTACTTCTTTTGATAGTTATGCAACATTTTAATGTATTTCGATTCAGAATGTTTTAGAGACTCTCTGTAGAGGGCCGAAATTTACCTGCGTGACCCAAGAATGGTATGATAACCATGCTATTTCAAGGAAAAGGACCACTAAAGTTATATATATGTGATCTACCTAAAACATTTATGACCTGTAAAATATATTGATTTACGGTGTTATTAATTCTATTAGAATCAACTTAAATTCATGTCTTATATTTTCTTGAGTCACCCCTGATAAGTTTTCTTCAAGGACGTTTTCTATTATGGTATTGCGTTCTTTGTTAGTTAGTCAGTTGTCACGCACACTGATTTCGTCAAGTTGAAATACATTTGAGAGCTGTTATTTTTTTGTTTCATTAATCCCCATATGTTCATAATTGTACCAAATCATGTCTAATAACTTAAAAAATTCCCTGAGACTGTTTATTATAGAAAACAGTAATTTTGAACCTAAGGAAGAATAATTCAATTAATTAATGTTTATCTATTAATATTTATGTTCATTAAATTTTATTTACCATTTTTCTGATTGCTTAATATTACCTAAATAAATAAAAAGAAACTATGATAATTGATACTTACAAAATGTATTTGCTATACGAGTGACAAAAATTTAATACACAATACTATACTCTATGACGTCACGAGGGGGGCTGCGCAGAAGAAACTCAATTTCGTCTCTTTTGCGAGCGTACCTTATAGAGTAGTTATATCATGGTAGTATATGTTTATACCCTACTTCTTATAGATAAGTAAAAGAAGAGAACAATAAAAACAAACCTGAATTATATCCATACATTTAAATTCTAGGTACAATAAATTGTTATCGCTATTTTTACTATTTATCACACGAAACGCTTATAAATTGACTTTAAGCTTCTCGATATTAATATGGAAATACAGGCAACCCTCGATTAGTTACTAAATCACACCTCAGTTTAATTACCAAACGTTAACTAAAGCGAGGAAAAGTAACAAGAAATTTATAATTGTCACTCCTTGATTATATATCTCATTTTCTATGAGCTATGGTGAAAGAAAATTTATTTTAGAATTATAGTCACAGTTTATAGTCCCTATTCGAAACACTGTGGTTAGAGTAGTATATAAGCCTATTATCAAACAGTGTTTGTGACTGTGATGAAAGTTTAAAGTCGTGCATTTATTAAATGTTTTAAAATCCATCCATAGCTTAACTCTCACTCAGTACCTATAGGTGAGTAATTAATAGATACTTAGATTTCTTTAATTATTGTGTTACATTGAACAAACAGCAATTTTATGCTCTATGAAATATTTTTGGAAGAAGGGTACTAAGTTTCAAGTTATTGGAACGTTCTACATTTTTAGACACGTTCAAAAAGAATATATAATAATTAATAATTATTATTCAATTTATATTCTAATTGGTATCATGAATACCAATTGAAATAAAAGTTGAATAATGATTATTATATAGAGATCATAGAGTTATGATAAACTACTCTAGAGAGAGGAAGTGTTGCAGGACGCTAAGGAAGACGGTGTTAAACCTTATTTTGTTTCAGTTATATCATTTCTCCATTAAACTGACGCTAGATTGCCAGTCACGTGACCCAAAAATAAGGATTTTAGCGTCCCGCAAGACGCGATATTATTTTGACCACTGATTCACCACTTGATAGAGATTTTTACGTGTTCGAAAATATAGAACCGTGCGATAACGCGGATTTCACCCTAAAATTTCTGAACCAATTGCTTCTAATAACCTCATCTGGATTATAATTTTGATGTTTTTGGTAATCATGAAATAAATGAATGTATGAATTATTAATTAATTACAATTCATTAATTTGAATTACCGTGAATTAATCACAGAATTGTCTCCGTTTTCTATGTCTACGAATGGTACTTATTTCTGGACATGACTCGAAATAGGTACTAGTTTTATTAAAGTGAGGTGTAACTGAAGTGAGGCCTGACTGTACGAGGTATTATGAGGCGCTGGGTCACAAATAAAATATATTACGTCTTGGTGACGTCATAATTTTGCGTCGTCTACTAGGTAGTTACCATACCCTTTTTGTTACTATATCCTGCATATGAACACTGAGTTAATACTTGTTTGAACTGGATTACACTATAAAACCTAATAATAAGGACTGTTAGAAAAGATGAAAGAACAAGAGAAAACTTGTCACAAGAATCGATAACCATAAAATATACGTAAACATTGTACAACCTTTAACAGAAAATAACAAGCAAACTTCACAAATTTCGTTTCAGTCTTTCAGTTACTTGCAATAATCGCAACTAGAATATTGGAACTTGCATTGGTTTGGGTAACTACCTAATAGGAATATTCTCTTAGGATCTGTCTTCAGTTACCACTTAATTAATGCACTCTACAGAGTTTAAAATACGTGTATCACTTCCTAAATTGCAAACATGGAATAAGGTGACTTCCAAACCCAAATGAAAAACGCGCTGCTCACTCTCAAGAGCGTGCAACTCTGTGAATTGCGAGGAACATATGAATGCTAGCGAATTGCATTGCCTTAGTAACTGAATTATTGATTGAAGGACACCTTGCTTGGTCTTCTCCTTCCACATCGATCCTCTTGCATGATATCAGTTTGAACTAAAAAAAACTATATATCTCTTCCACATCTTATTGAACATCAAGTAAGTAACAATATAAATAATTTATATGAATTATATATTTTAAACAACACAATTCTTACATCTTTCACATCATAATATGGTTTAATAGTTAGTTGATACGACGCTAGAGAGCTCTGTAAATACAGTTTGGTCAGTGAGCAAATATAATTGTATAGCATATGCCATATATTCTGTCATATGCAGAGCTGGGCGTTCCGCACGAATGTTCGCGAACCTTTATTCGCGAACCGGTTCGGACTGGAAAATGGGTTCGGACATTCGGATTCGGAACCTCTTCAAAAACGGTTCGGACTTCAGTGTTCGGAACGTCTTTTTCGCAAGTCCGAACCTCCGTACCCGAGGAAAACTGACCTGTTCATTTAATTATTTTACGTTCTGAACATGTACCGTACCTCTCGGCTACTATTATATACCTAGGTTTCTGCTTAACACTGAAGCGAAGAACATGCGTCTTTCCCCACTTTTCCTCCATTACATTATTCATTCTTTCTTGAATAGCGGTAAGTTTTATAATAATCTTAACAAGTTAATTCTTTAATAACGGATTATGTTCCCTCAAAACTCATTCAAAATTGCTTGAAATATGTAGAACTATAGGTAAAGTTATAAACGTATATATTAGGTAACATTACATAACACCCTATCTTAGTACCTTAGCCGTTGGCTAACCAGTCCTCATGAAAAATAATAATAACTTAAATTCAAGACCGATTTTAAAGCTGTCTTTTCAATCGTTTAATTTTTCGCATAAATACATACGATTAGACAAAAACGAAGGTGATAAATAGTAATATACTCATATTATGAGCATTTATTCAAATCTATAACAATGTTAGGAATATACCAGAGATCTTTCCAGACATTAGATGCAAGAGTGTTTTTCAGTACATAAGGGTGAATATCTCACTATAATCAGTTAACTGTTACTCTTATAGCGGCTTAGAGAGATCAAATATGTGCGAGAATAATTGCGCACACCAAGCTTCGTAGAATAACATCTTATAAATATTTGTTTCTTGTCATAGCTTGTTACTTTTATTTTGAATGATAATTTTTTCTTTTTCTTTTACTAATGTATGAGTAAATATCAAATGAAGGTTTTTAAAAGAGAATATATTGAAATGACTCAAATAAGCAAACTTTTGACGGGTAAGTAGGTTGGCTGAACAGATAATTTAAGATCAAGTATTCGGCTATTCGCTTTAAAATTGAATTGATTATAATTTATATATTATACGTATATAAGTTATAATATAACTTAGAGAAATATTCACAATAATCTTCACTGTTTGACCTTTCTAATATATTGAATAGAAGAAAAAGTTAAGTAAATAGAGTATTGGAATACCGTACAACGTATTGTATCTATAGTACTTTCATATTCAAACAAAATGCAAAATGTTTTTATATCATCAGTTCTTTAGATAGAATTAAATTGATCAAAAATGTTGTAATATGAATGAAAATTTGAAAACTAATAGTAAAAACTTATTATTTAATTAGATAATTGGATACTTCAATATGGATACATTGTCTTGAATTGTTATGACGACAGAGTTGGTCTTAATTTTTCTTTGCATGAAATTCGGAGGTCAGAAGAAAATTCAGAATAACAACTTAAACTACGTATTGGAGTGGAGACTGGAGGGGAACTTTAAATATACTTAATGCTCATTCAGTCATATTCAATGATACTAACTTATTAAGTATAGTTAGTACAATGGAACTCCCTTATAGTGAACTCCTGTATAGTGAATCACGCTGAATAGTAAAATCCGGTATAGCGAACTTACCTCTATAGTGAACATATTTAGGTTAGTCTACACAAATATTCGTAAGTTTTCTATGAATCTCTTATTCCTATTTAGTAAATTCTCTAAATTAGTTGTATTTCATGAAATAGCAGTTCTAATTATTATTATAAATTTATTATATTAACCCTAATGAATTTGACGTATGTTTTATAGGCATATCTTTTTTAAATTACTTTATATATTTCATGTCATTTCTTTAAATTTACTGGCCTTTCTTGACTTAGTTCCTACATAAATACCAACTATATTTTTCAATTCAAAAGTGAAACATCGACGTAAATCAGCGTAAATTATGGAATTAATTGTACCTTAGTAACGTGTGGCAACGTAGAAATACAGATTGGTTACCCAATACGCAAGAATGTGTCCACGTTTTATGTAGTAGAGACAAATGCGCGAGCTGTGATTGGTTCACACTCCATCCAATAACAGCTCAGCTCACTCAGTTGCCAATCTCTTATATAGCTATGTATTTATTTCTCCTTATATATTCAATATTTTTACTTGAAATTTGGTATACATTAGTTTTGTACAAAAAATAACAATTTGTAAAAATACAGTAACGTAGGTTTATAAATAAGACATGTGTTTTTTTAACATAGAGTGAAACCTTCTCGTTGTAACTTGTTTCTGACAAATAGTTAGTATCTTGTTGAAAAAACTGTTTTTTATATAGGTTGCCCTAATAGCCTAAAAATCAGAGGTTAGCCTACAAATGTTCGGACTAAATGTTTGGTTCGGAACAAATGTTCGGACCAAACTTTTCCAAATTGGGTTCGCTATACGGAGGTTCGGAACCCAAAATCGACGAAGATTCGGGTTCGGATTCGGAACCTAAAAAAAGGTTCGCGCGCCCAGCTCTGGTCATATGTATGTTTAGTATATATTTCGGTCAATAAGAAGTATTATGGAAACAAATAATAATAAAAATTCATAGAAATATAATGTTATAACCAAAAATAGCTAAATCGAAAGAACTTGCATGACGACTGTTTATGAATATACAGTGTGTCAACAAAATATGTATCCACTGCCATTAAATATGATATTATTACTAACTAGTGTATTTGCCCGTTAAAAATAACGGGTCTTCAATATCCATTTATTACCCGTTATTAGGTTCTTTCATTTAATTCAAATAAAATTTATTTGTCAGCATAATTTGATACTATATTTTACAGATAAAATACACACAGAAATTGAATAAAAGTAATTTAAATATCAAGTCAATATATTCCCCTGCGTATCATAGTTACATTCTTCATGTCCAATACCCGTCGAGTAGAAGCGGACACCAAATAAATAAATAAATAAATAAATAATCACACTAAGGAAATTATTAGTATAGATTATTACGTATCTAAGATATAAAATAGTTTATTTATAATTCATTTAGTAAGGGTCTATGGGCGCTTTAGGTTGGAACCATTCTTTTTCATTTAGGGTACGGTTACTATGGATGCGTATTCAAGCGATTTTTCGCACTGACGACTTCTGATGAAATCGGATGAAAATCAAATTCATACTTTCCAATGGGAGTGGTTACAGTGGCTGCGATTTGGTCGTCAGAATACGTACGAAGTCGTCAGACTAACTTCAGCGTTCAAATGAGTTTGGTTTTTTCATGCGACTTGCGACTACTTACCGTATTTTTGTGTATATTCCTCTTTCTTTTGATTGCTATTACTGTTTACCCATGCATTTTGGAAATATATTATTTGATACTATGTATCAGAAATAATACAAATATCATTAAATTATATAAAATTAATTTAATCATAACATAATTGTATATAAAGGCTTGAATTGGTTGTTACTTTGTACAATTTTTATTTTTAATAAAATGAAATATCTTTCAATAATTATATTACATAAAAAATATTCTCATCATTTCTCTATTTAGGTATTTCAAAATTGTGTGTAGTGAAATTAATAATCAAATTAACGTTGCGTCTATTATTTCAGAGGCACACATGTTCCTCCCGATCATTTTATCAAATAAACATAGTTTAGACCCCGATATTAATTGGGCAGAAACACACTGACGATCAGAAATCGCGTACAATGTAACCACCTCGCACTGACGATCAGTTCTGACGAAAATCGCTCAAATACGCATGCATAGTAACCGTACCCTTACAGTCCGATTTACCTGAAACTTTGCAGTTTTATATAGAAATTAATTCTATGAACTTTTTGTTTGTATAACTTTTTTAAATTATTTTATTATTTTTTATTATATTTTACTTATGGAGGAAACTTAAAAAAATCCAAAATCGAGGTCAGTTTTCGATCAATTGTTTCGTTAACGGTTGAGAACATTAGTAATGTAAGCCAAAATAATCGTTCGATCACTTGTTTCAATTTAAATTTTTAGAATTTTGCGAAAGTGGAAAAAATGAATTTATATTTTTTTCTCCAAAAGCATATGAAAACAATAATTGTGAGTTCAAAAAATAACAAATGTATCGAAACTCCATTCCTCCTATTCTCCTCTTCTTTTACAATTGGGTTGGCTAAATTCAGTCTGAAAATGGCGCAGATTTTGAAATTTTAAGATGGCACTTAGGGCAAGAACTATTCCTCACAAAAGTCCTCTTTATGACAGCCAGTACAGGCAGACCCTTTTTAAGACAAAAATCGTACCTCAGAAAAACTGAGAAATTGAACTTAAAGCGGGGAACTTTTCTATTAATAGCGTTTTCCATTATGAAAAATCAAATAACGTTTGGATGATACTATAATACTATGGTTCCCGGAAAGGAGAACACAGGACACAAAGAAAAATTCCCACAGTAAATATACCCACAGGGGGGAAAAAAAGCCCACATTTACCTAATATTTATAATACAGAAAAAAAGGTGTTTTAAATAACGGCATAAGTTAACGGCAAATATTCTAAAATACAGTTGTTTTTATTTTATTTTAGTATAGGGTTTAAGGTCATCTTTCAGCCATTTCGACTATATCACTGACGTCAAAAATAAATTTAAAAGGACTGGAAGAAGCAGTCAGAAAGGAAAGTAGTTCCATGAACAATATAATTGAAACGATAAAATGAAAATCACGAATGATTTTAAGATTTTTATTGTATACAATTTAGTTTCGACAAGAATACAATTAATCTTAGTGATGAAGACTTTCAAAATGAGAAAAAGCTGCTTAATATATAGAAAACTAATTGAATAGTTGAGTCTTTGCAAACTTATGCTCATGTTTAAAACACCTTGATGTTTTTCTGTATTTTAAAAATTATGTAGTTGTGGGCTTTTTTCCTGTGGGCTTTTATACCTGTGGACTTTTTCCTTATGGGCATTTTTTCTGTGGGCTTCTTACCAGTGGGGTGTTTTCCTGTGGGCTTTTTTTCCTGTGAGCCTCTTTCCGGTCATCAATATTTTGTATGGTTGTAAATGAAAAAATAAACGGCTGTAAATGAAATGGTTTAAAAAATAATTTTCCGGTACAACTGATGTAAGTAAGCTCGGCATCAACCCCGTTTTAAATAGTCCTGTTATGACAGCGGGGTCTACCTGTACAGTGTACTATCGCGGAAAAGTGTATCCGTCCAATTGCTGAGGCGCGCATGAATAATCTAGTTCCCACTGTACCACGGATTATCTTACGCTACCCCAAATTCTCATTTTACCCCCGCATGTAAGAAATTTCCATTCTTTTTAATGCAGTGCGGGACATTTCGTCTTCAGCCGTCATGGTGAAAGGTCATCAAATTTCACTCTCTCTATTTAAAAACTTGTGTTTTAGGCAGATCGAAAATTAATCTTTCTTCAGATACTAATTTCACTTAGCGTGGATAAGTTATTCTTCAGTCTTTCTAGCTGAGGACTCTATTTTTTATTATCATGCTCATATGGAACTATATCTTTTACTTATACATTGGTAAAATAATTATTTTCGCTTCTTTTATTTTCCAAGTTCTAGATTCAAAATTTTAAGCTATATTTTTTAACTCTGTGAAAAATTGTTAATGCTACCATTTTTAGGCAGCTTATTCCTTGAAATTGGGACATTCGAAAGACTGATCAGATTTCTGAGCTAGTTGTTTTCTTCTTGGATATGAACTCTAAATATTTTTACCAGTTGATTTTTTGCTTTTTGCTGATAGCTGAGACGAAGTCCAGCTCAATATCAAGTGTTTCTGTTCTTGAGATCATTTCGAATTATAAATTTATCAATATTTCACAGATTTTCTTGAAATTGCTGATGGAATTTGCAATTTATTACCAAAATGTGTGCTTTCAAAACTTTTGTATCTTTACTTCTGGACTTTGAAATAATACCGAACTTCAGATTTTTTTTCTATAGTTAGTGAGTGGAACCATTTTTTATATGTATCCAAACCTGCAAAATGTCGAGATTTGGAACAGTTTACGAAATAACAAAATTAGTTTTTATGCACTTCTTTACATTACTCTGTACTAGTCATAAAGCAGTGCCCTCACGGTAAATGAACTATTTAATTTTGAAAAAATACGGAATTCTACTCTATATTAATGTGCCTAAATTCCTTTGAATACGATCTGTAGACATGGAATAGAAAGAAGAAAAAAAAAACACCTAGAGCTGTAGCTTATAACCACATTTTATTTTTTATTTTAGCCTCTAGACTTCTAGAGTTTAGGTAGGTATATACTTTATTAAATGTTCTATTATGCATATGATTCTTCCATTCGTAAATAGCCGCCGGTTTACGTCAATAGTTCTATACCTAATGTAGACTGTAGTATATACTTTTTGTTTAAACTGTTCTTTCTGTATTTATAAATACCTTTAAATTTAAATCTTTTTCAGGTTTTAGTCTCACAATACCTATAGATATAACAATGTTTATACACTATAAAAAAAGGGAAAACCTACGAATAATTTTCGGAACAGCTGGATGCTCAAGGTTAGTGTTAAACGGTAAATGTAATTACGTATATTCACATAATTTATTTTTCCCATCATTTTCATCCTCTAATTCTACTAACAAGTTCTCGTTTTTATTTTGTGCAGGTAACTCTTAAAAAAATTCTTTCTTTCTGGGTAGCAAAGAATTTATAAGCCTGCATGAGCTCTAGGGTCACGCAGGTAAATTGCGGCCCTTCATTTTTTTATTGCAGCCCTCTCAAGAGAGTCTCTAAAACATTTTGAATCAAAATTACATTAAAATGTTGCATAGCTATCAAAATGTTGCATAGCTATCAAAATGTTGCATAGCTATCAAAAGAAGCACAGTGAATGCTATAACTTATTAATTTAAGTTTTGACGTGTGTTTTGAAGCTATGATGTTTCAGTTGTTAGAGGCCGCAGTTAGTAAGTATGCCGCAATTTACCTGCGTGACCCAATCATGAAGCTGTTTGTGGTGGATTTAATAGAAGGGGGTTCTCTTTGGCCTCGAACTGTTGGAATTTGGATTAATAATTGTCTTTTTTCATTCTTATTATGTTTATCTTTTTACGCCACTTGCAGTTTTAGAGGATTGCACTAGGTTTATGCTTTCAAACTACGAGGTCTTCGACTTTTGGGTTGGTTAGGCTTAATTTACTATCCCCTTTTCATTTTAATCTTCCATCCGTGAGTGCAGCCTCCGGACCTTAAATTGGGTTATTTTTTATTCTTTTTAAGTGAATGCATTATCGGAGTAGTTCTTATGTATTCATGAGCATTGTCACCGACGGTGGTAGGTGACTTTGTTCTTGAAGCCACTTTCCTTTCAGACTGCTTCTTCCAGTCCCTTGTATTTAATTTCATTGTCAGCAATTTGGCCTTTGGTTCCAAAGAAGACGTTAAACCCCTACTTAAATTAACACAGATTATTTATTAATAACTTTATACTAAAAAAACTATCTTAAATTCATAATAGTAAATATGTAAGATATTCATGTTGCATTTATGAGAGTTTTCAACGAATGACACTATGTAACAGTCATGAATTCAAGAAAGAGGCAGAGAAATTTTCGATACGAACAGTTGCAAATTGGATGATGGCCAAGTTTTTTTCCTTTTTGTTTCATTGAAATTCTCTGTTTTGTAGAATAGCACTAGATAGGGATAACAATGTAGTCTTAGATTGTTTATTAATATAATTTGCAATATGTTTTTGCACCGTGTTTGTTCATTTTCCTCTTACTTCCGCGATAACTAGATTCTGATTGAAGAATCTCTCTCACTCCATTCACGGCGTCTCTTTCCAATCTAACTGCTAGATCTATATTAAGGTCTTTTCTATTTATTTTCCGATTAACGAAATCTCGAAACCATTATATTCGCATCGAAACTATTCAATAACAGTAACTTATATACTAATTTATATTATTAAAATTTGTTTCCAGTTCAATGGGTAGAGCAAACATTCGCTAGGTGGAACTGTAAAGACCACTATCTATGACCAGATCACTTCTCCTCACAAGAAAGCGGAAGAAACAAACGACAGCAGTGCAAATCTCCCTATTCTCAATTGGTAAGGACAAATTTCTATTAGTTCAGTGATAATTGATAGAATTAGCAAAGTTATTCGTATCAGTTATGTTTCATAAATATATAATTTAAAAAATGTATGAAAATTGTTTAAAGATATAATATAGTAGGCTAATTGCAAAGCCCCCAGTGCCTGTATCCTCAATCGGTTCAGGTGAATATAAGAGAAGGGCACAACAGCTTCAGGCTTATCATTTTTGTGGCTAATTGTAGTTTCTGAGGATAACTCGTGTATGTTTTTTTTTGTCCGGTAGGCTTCATTTATTATCACCTCTTCATTTTCCTTTTCCATCTGTGAGTGCTGCCACCGGTGTTGGTGACTCTTTTCGTCACATTCCTTGGTAAGTGACTGCAGTCATGGATTATATTTTTTGCATCCATGAGCGTCGTCTCCGACTGGTGGTAGTTAATTCTTTTATGGAGTCACTTTCCTTTCTAACTGTTACTTCAAGCCCCATATATACTCAATTTCTTTTCAATATCAGCGATATGGCCTAAAAACTTTCAATTAAATTGATTGGCAATTGTAAATTATTTCGTCCAAATACTTTACAATTGTTAATTGTGAATACACAACTTATGGTTTCTGTAGTTTCTGAAATACTGAATTCTTAAATACTGACTGTTTATATCCACTCCATGGTGATACACGGTTATTTATTTTGCTAGTATTAAAATTTGCAAATATTCTGAGTACTGGTAATAATTAATTAAACTCTTATATAGTTACTTGTATACAATTTTTTTAACATCTATTGAGAGAGTATAATGGTCGTTCTAAAGAAAATAGTTCATTATAGTTGTATCAACTAATTTTTTTTAACTGTAGCTTTTTGTTTATTGCCTAGTTTGGAACTCTTGACTCATTAAATCATTAAACTAAAAAACGTTTAAATTTACTGATAATACGAATAGCCTAATTTATACAATATCCTAGATTACTTCAACGTGCAATTTGCCGCTAAAATGAGTTTCTACAATATTTCATTAGTCTTGTGACATTCATATTTGAACATTTAAATAAAATTAAGTAGTTTAGTGACATTGTTCAGTATTTTCAACTTATTGACTTTCATTTTTCCTATTTAAAGTTTCGTTCTTTGCATCTTCTTTGACAACAAATCGAATAAAATTAAATACTTCCTTCCATTTTTGAGGCAAATATGTATTAATTACACTTTTTCAGTACAATTTCTGTTTCCATAAAGCTATATTCTTATTTAAAAAAATGACCAATATTTAATTACAAGAAATTAGTAAAATTCAATTATCTCTTTTGTAGAGTTCTTTTGTTTCATTTAAATTAATTCGACTTTTTTCCAATTAGTTTGTAATATAGTCCTTTGTAGTAAGTATTCTACGGATTGGAATTATTAGACTTTATCTAACAGTTAGTCTCGAGTAATGGAAGATAAATGTAGCGTTTCTATAAAACCACGTTTCTAATGCTAAATATCTATTCAACCTTATCTTGCAATTTCCAAAAATAGCTTTGTTGTCTTTTCTTCACTCATTTTAAATTATCCTTTTCTTTCCATCGTTTGCGGTATAACTTCTTAATTCATCAACATAAAGAAAAAATTAAAAATATTAGATTGAGGAGTCACTCTTTTTAGTCCTTTGGGTAAATATTTTGTAAGTTTGATTTTTAAAACAGTGAGGATTTTAATCTATCTGTGTTCTACTTTCCATTAATCTTGTTTTCTATCAAATCTTGTTTCTTCCTTGGCACTCGAATGTGGATACTTTTAACATAACTGAATGTGCTTTGAATACATACACATTGTTCAGGATTTTGTAGAATAGAACTAGGGTTATGCTCTTCAACTACGAGGTCTTAGATTTTTGTGTTAGGTAGGCTCGTAGGCTTCATTTACTATCACCTCTTCATTTTCCCTTTCCATCCGTGAGGACAGCCACCGGTGCTTGCGTCCCGTTTCGTCACATTCCTTGATAAGTGACTGCATTCACGGAGTAGCTTTTCTGCATCCATGAGCATTGTCACCAACGGTGGTAAGTGCCTTTGTTCATGGAGCCACTTTCCTTTCTGACTGCTTCTTCTAGTCCCTTGTATTTAATTTCCTTTTACGTCAGCGAAATAGTCACGATATAACTGAAGTACGACGTTAAACCCCTAGTATAAAAAAAAAAATTTAGTATGAGATTAAAATAAAATCTATTCAATTTTTTTTATCTTGTTAATAATTGCTTGTAGCGTAATTCTAAGTCAATATCAGAGATTTTTTAATCAATTTGTTTGTAAACATTTTCAGATTCAAATAACTTCGCAGCACCGCAGTTCTCATCAGGACAGTTCTCATCAGGACAGTTCTCATCAGGACAGTTCTCATCAGGACAGTTCTCATCAGGACAGTTCTCATCAGGGCAGTTCTCATCAGGACAGTTCTCATCATGGCAGTTCTCATCAGTGCAGTTCTCATCAGTGCAGTTCTCATCAGTGCAGTTACCATCAGTGTAGTTCTCATCAGGATAGTACTAATCACTATCAGATGAGTTCTCATCATTCCCATGCAGGAAGTCTGGTCTCATTCCCTGTGATATCCATTTATTCATGCTTATTACTTTTAGATTTTCAACGACATTTCTCCGTGAAAAGGAAGTGCATAAAATATCGAACTAATTTGTGTATTTTATTTATTGCTATGCGTTTGAAAAACTTTAATCTTAGGTAAATATAGAATTAATTGTATATAGTAAGTTCATGTTAATCATTCAACCCTAAGCTTTTATAAATTGTTCTAAGATTGATACTTCATGTAAACTAGTACTAATCAGAAATCCTTTATTTTAGTAAAATTGTATCGGGTAGTTTTTACTTTAGAAATAACCTGCAAATGTATTTAGTCATGTAGTAGTTTTTAAATTTTTACCCAATTTAATTGTTATCTTCAACTTTTGTAAAACACTATTTTTTATAAATATAAAATAATCATCCATTTTCTATTATTGATCCTTTATTTATCTTATTAAGTAAAAAACTAATATTGTATGATAAGAGATAGAACTTGCAAGTTGAAAGCCTTAGTTGACAGTTGTCATGAATCCCAGTTTTACTCCGATGTCACAAATTAAGCACCAAAACTGCAGTAGGCTACATTAGTTATGTTCTTGGAGAACTTTCTTTTGGTTCATCTCATAGAACTTTGTAACTTATTTTATTGTCAACGTTGGCGATGTGACATTTATTGAGAAGAAAAATTATGATCACTTCAGTTATTTTTAGTTCACTATAGCACTGCTTGTCAATTGGTCGTGCAAGCATTTAATATATAAGAATCAGTTCACTTGATAAAAAATCCATCAAATTACAGCATTTAAAATCTAAACTAAACTAAGTTACAACTTAGTCATAGTTTTATTTTATTCTTTAGCCTAAAAGAATTTTAACTAAATAACTTCAATAAAAGATAGAAAGTATCGGTATAGCCGTATAGGTAATTAGTAATTACTTATATATAAGTTGATGAAAATAGAGAAAAACGCTTGCCAGCAACTTAATGATTGTTGTCATTAAATTAAGACGTAAGATGAATTATTAATTTATTATCATTTTAAAAACACAAATTTTGATAACTTCCTCATTTGGCCAATATATTGAATGAATTAAAAAAGATAATACACTTAAAGGACTTCGAAAAAGAAGAGAAACTTGTCTTATCGACGAAATTAGTCACCACTATTAATTTATTGAAATTCTGAATGCAGAAAATCTCCGGATTATAACCGAGACAGGTTATATCCCGTCCAGCAAATTATTTAAATGTGAAAAAAATGCGAAGCTATTAAAAATCATATCTTTAGACGATTAAATGTTCTTGTGTGAATGATTATAATATAAAATATTCGTGGAATAAGATTAGACAAAACTAAAAGTAAAACTATAGACATTTACCACAAAGTTGAAAACGTGTATTAAAGTTTTAATAATATAGCCTAAAGGAGAACAAATAATTTAAAGGTGTAAAAGAAGCGAAGTTATTTAAAATCATATCTGAAGAGGATTAGTTTAATGTTCTTGTGCGAATGGTTGTCATAAATAATATTTTTGGAATTAATGAGATTTGATAAAGCTAAAGCTAGAAATCTACTTTAACCTCAAATTCGAATAGTTATTACTCATTAGTTTCAATATTAGAACGAAATATATACCAAGGTTAATTGAATGGAAAATTTCAAAATTATAAATATGCATTTCAAATTATAAAAAAATACATGTATTCATTACAAAATGAACATTGCATGGATGATACAAATGAAACTATATGTTTATACTTTAATTTAAATAATACAAGAATAATATCTATTCACTTGTCAGAAATCTATATAAATCACCCCCCCCCCCCCTCGTCCCTCCTCTAGATACACATATCTAATCCCCCATTTCACCCAATTACCCTAGCATTTTACCCCAGCAATAGGCTCCTCCTTATTGGGGGATTTTTGAACGCGGAGGAATACTCTCTAAAATGCCACATGCAAGAAATAAGAAAGGTCAAAACTGTTAAAATAGCATACTACAAAAGCTGACGGATACACTTTTCCGCGATAGTACATGCAAATAACTTGGTACAATTATTATGGGTGCGTGAAGTCATCGATCAAAATAGAAAATGAAATAGTTTTCTATACAGCAAGTTGTTCAAGGGAAACTAATTTATTCGATTTAGTTTTCTATATTATTTAAGGGTGGACTAATTCAAAATTAAAAGGTCGAATTGAAAATGCATTTTCCATAAATGTAGAATAGAATTATGGGTTCGTGACGGCAATGATCAAAATAGAAAATATAATGGTTTTCTATAAAGCAAGTTTTTTAAGGTAAACTAATTTAATAAACAAATTTTCTAGGATACATTATTTTCATGGTGAACTAATTCAAACTTAAAGGTCGAATTGAAAATGGGGTTTGTCACGTCATTTAGCCAAAAAGAAAAGGAAACAGTTTTATAAGGAGAAATAATATTATTACTTCATGAAGAAAATTTAATGGAATAAAGATAGGACAATATTTACCCTTACCTATATAGTATCCGTTAGAAGAATATAGGGGGTTGAAACTGCAGTCACATTGTCTTTGAATTCTAATAAATTATTATTACAGGCAGGCCCTGCTTTAAGTACACCTCACTTTAATAAATTTACAGGTACTTATTTCGAGTCACTTCTCGAAATAAGAACCGTTCGTAGACAATTTTTTGTGATTATTTGACGGTAACTATCAAATACATCAAAATTATAATCGAGATGAGGTTATTATAAGCAATTGTTTCTGAAATTCAACATGTCCCATTTTAGGGTAAGTTCCGTGTTATCGCACAGTTCCATATTTTCGAACACGTAAAAATCTCTACAAATATAATAATCATTATTCAACTTTTATTTCAATTGGTATTCATGATACCAATTAGAATATAAATTGAATAATAATTATTAATTATTATATATTCTTTTTGAACGTGTCTAAAAATGTAGAACGTTCCAATAACTTGAAACTTAGTACCCTTCTTCCAAAAATATTTCATAGAGCATAAAATTGCTGTTTGTTCAATGTAACACAATAATTAAAGAAATCTAAGTATCTATTAATTACTCACCTATAGGTACTGAGTGAGAGTTAAGCTATGGATGGATTTTAAAACATTTAATAAATGCACGACTTTAACTTTTCATCACAGTCACAAACAATGAAACACTGTTTAATAATAGGCTTATGTATTAATTTAACTTCAAAACAAATTTTCTTTCATTATAACTGATAGAAAATGAGATACATAATCAAAGAGTGACAATTATAAAATTTTTATTACTTTTCCGCTCTTTAGTTACCGTTTGGTACTTAAACTGAGTTGTGAATGGCCATAGATTATATTCGAGGAGGATATTAAGAAGACAATTGCGCACAAACACAAGCTTTTATTATAAACTGAAGTACAGAACCATCTTACAAGAATGCACAGCGAGAACTGGAATGTGCCGTGAAACAAAGGAGAGTTAACATAAAGCATTGAAATAGTATTGGCACATTTTTTTATTTACACAAAATATTCCATTACAATATTAGCTGCTATTCGGGATGTATAGCAGCCAAAAATAAAAAAATAAAAATCAATGAAAGGAACACTCAGGCCCGGAGAAGCAGTTGCTTCTAGGGCATCCTAATGAAAATTAAAAAAAAATGAAAGTATTATGTAAAATACATGAAAACAAAGAATAATAAAGGTACCAGAATGTACAGCTCACCATGAATTTAATAAATGTGTCTTGTAACACCTTTTGAAAACTCTAAGAGAAATTGAATTTTTTATTTAAAAGGAATAGCGTCCATGTTTTAGCTGCAACAAACAAAATTGATGACTGAGACTTAACTTTTCTGAAACGTGGCAAAATATAGTCATTGTTAAATCTAGTATTATGGGTATGTACATCATTGAAACTGTTTAAATAATCTAACAATTGCGCATCATTATCTTTTTAAAATATATTAAAGTTCCAACTGCATAACAGAAAAGTTAGCCCAATGAAAGTTATTTCACACTACCAAAAACTGCCACAGTATCATATGCGTACTGCAACCTATTAACAAGTCTAACAGCTCTCTTCTGCAAAATTTTAATTTTATTGGAATTGTACATGGGAGCAGTAAACCAAGCTTCTAATGCGTAAGTAATATAAGGGTGTATCAATGAAAAATACAATGAATGTAATATGGGTATAGGAACAATATCATGAATTTTACGCAAGACGCATGCATCTAGATATTTTTATACTAATATGATCAACATGATTTTTATACGACAAATTACTATCCAAAACAACACCTAAAAACCTTACAACATTCGTTCTTCCAATCACACTCCCACCAATCAAAATTGGCGAGTCAAACAGATATTCACCTCTATAACAATATATCATATATTTAGTTTTTTCACTATTTATTTTAATCTTATTAGCGCATAACCAATCATAAACTCTATTCAAATTATCATTAATAACAACAGGTAGGGCATTCATATTATCTTTAGTTTCACTACACGTCAATGTACAGTCGTCTGCAAACATTATGAAATTAAAGAAGTCTGTACTTGATGGTAAATCATTAATATAGATAAGAAACAAAAGAGGGCCCAAATTGCTGCCCTGGGGAACTGAATGAGTAACGTTACGAATGTCTGAATTAATACCACCAGTGCATACAAACTGCTTCCTGTTCATCAAGTAAGACTTAAACCACTCCAAAACCACTCCTCTGAAGCCATAGAATTCCAACTTACCTAACAAAATACAATGATCTACAGAGTCAAAAGCTTTCTTAAAATCTAAATACAAAGAAAATACGACGTTATTATCATCAATATTACCATACAAGTATCTAGTATGGTTCATTAAACAAATCATACATAAAATGAACTTGGTCACTAGATGGCGCTACACAAAACCTGTAACTAAAAATAAAATTAATCAATTCAAAACCATTATTGATTTCTTATAAAATGTTTAAATATAAGTTTATAGGGGGGTGTTCAGTTAAACTTATATATTTATTTGTTCATTATAAAGGAATGTGTATTTAACACAGATATAAACATGTATTGAAATATAAACATGAATTTGAACATGTTTCAACAACAATACCAGTGAGTATTAAGATATTAAGTATTCAGTGAGCGCACTTAATATCATTTGCTCACTGGTATTTATTTATGGAAATTAATTTATATTATGAAAATACATAAGCTAGAGTGTAGAAATCCTTAAATCAAGACTTTTCAAGTAGTCAGATTTGAGGACAATTTAGATATAAAGTTGTACATTTTTTCAAAAAGTCTCCAATGAAAACTAATTATCGGAAGAGTAACTACAAAACGGGTTCGGTTCAAGGAGTTGGTTAGTGACCAATTTCCCATGCAACAAGGTTTAAAAAAAAAATCCAAAAAATTGTAATACATTAAGTATTAATAGGATTTTTTAAATAAAAATATCTTTTCAATGTGAACTTAATATTATCGACGCCATTGTGAAAGGGATAAGATAATAGATGTAATGGAGCAAACTTCAGGAACTAACTGATTACTAATATTAGAGGTTATTTAAACTCTGCGTTGAAGGTTCCTAAAACAGTGTGGGAAACGAGTGGTCGTGCACATGAAAAATTGTTGTATGTGTAAGACCTGACCTAACTAAAACTAACTATTTATACTTATATATGTATAAATACTAATAATAAACTTTATTATTTCTTTATTCTAACAGAAATGAATGTATTAATTTTTTGCTGGTGGAAAAAGTATTCATGCATAACAAAATAAAAACATTTTATCTTAATTTAAATGTGTGTATTTACATCTTTTAATCAGTTTAACAGTTACCAGTCTATTGCTGTACATCTCAATTATTGATTTCCACTCATTGAGTGTTATTTTGTCCCATTCTTCTTGACACAGTGTATTCAATGAAAAATAATCCATTCATTTGATCTAAATAATAAAATAGAAACCAGACACATTCTTCTATTAACAGAAATAATTGTAGGTCTTCATTTTAACTGGTGTAAAAAGTATTTTTTTTTACAAAATGGAAAAACCTGTTATAATTTATTATTATATGACATATCTTCTATTGATATTAATAGCTACAAATCTTTCCTGTGTGTCACAATTTAGTGCTATTTTGTCGAAATCTTTTCGGTATATTTTCTTGAAGCTCTTGATATTATCTAATGATTTTTCCCTAATTTTAATTTTCAAATACTGCCATAAATTCTAAATTGTGTTCAAGTCTGCGGAGTGACTTGGTCATTGCTAGACATCAACGTTATTCTCATCTATAACCGTTTTCTTGTAGATGACCAAGTCAGTCTTCAGATTTGGACACAATCGAAAATTTATGGCTATATTTGAAAAAATAAAATTAGGAAGAAAGCACCTACAAATATAAAGAACATTGAAGACAATATGTCAAAAAGAATATCACTCAATGTGTGCAAATCATTAATTAAGATGTACAGGAAATAGATCGACTGGTAACTGTTGAACTGAATAAAAGATGATTTTATTTCTTAACCATTAAAAATTAATTTCCGTTAGAATATAAATTAATAAAGTTTTTCATTATTATTTTATAGCTTTATCTTCATACATATAATCTTTATTGCTACATATGATGTACCAAAATTTTGGTATTAGATTAAGTCTTTGACATAAAAATAGGTACCATTTACTCATTCGATCGTACAAACACTTGTTCAATAATTCAAAACTTAGGAATAGCTCATAATTCAACTAGATGACGAGCACTCGTTGAGCGCATACATTCGCCCCCGCTTATGAATGACCTTGACCATCCAATATTCCTTGAGTTATAAATGGCCTTGACCTTTAGCCCGTTAGATCCTAAAATCTAAACAAATGGTTCTTGGATAATGACCACTTGTCCCACCAAATTTCAGGCAATTTGGTTCAAAACTTTTTGAGTTAAGCGAATAACAATATTACAAATAAATAAGTGCTTTCCGAAATATAACCTTCCACAATTTGCGAAAATATTAACCATCCCTATTTTCAATTTAATAACATTACAAGTTTTTACTTTAATAATAAAGGTGAAGAGTAATGATTCTGTTTGTGAACCCAGTCGCGATGCAGAACACGAATAATCAACACTTTACATTCCGTATCACTTATATTTTTTAATTAATTAAACATTAATATTCTATAGGGTTGAGCATGAATTATTGGGGCCAGTTGAAGCAAGTTTCATAGACTATAACAGGTTAAACGAATAGAAATAGTACTAAATAGTACTAAGAGCTTCGTCTACAAATTATTTAGATGAAAACCTATTCTTAAGATTAAAACCTATGAAACCTATGTTACAAATAATTGACATTTCACATTGTTTATTTCTTATTTTTTTATTGCAATATTATGTTTGTTCTTATTTTAGGCTTTTAGCTACAGTAATTACAGCGGATGAAAATATTGACCAGTGCCCATTAATCAACGGACAACGATGTGAATAGCAGTTAGCTTTTTGTTCTTTTAACAGTGGTAATAACCATTTCTTTGAAATATTTTTTATACCATTCGTTAGATTATTAAATTCTAAAGAATTCAAATCTGATTCACGTGCAAGTTTAATCTACCGTTTAAGAGATATTCAAAAAGGAAGACAGAAAATGTTGTTTTCTCAATGGCAATTTTTTCCCGATTCGTTTAACCTGTTATAGTCTATGAACCTTGGGAAGAATAGCTTCGACACTCTCAGTCGAAGCTGTAGTGCACCTTTACCGTACTGAACCACCAAATTTCATTAATTTGCTCAATTGATTTGAACTATGAATCCTGAAATCATTGATTTATCACATTGAATTTATTTAATATGGGAATTAAAATTCGGAAGAAAAAATATCTCTATTCTAATCCATTTTTCAAAGGGTGACCGGAGAATTCACCGTGGGAAATTTCGCCGTCGGAATTTTCGCCGGCGGAATTTTCGCCGGCGGAATCTTCGCCGTTGGAAAATTCGCCGTTAGGAAATTTCGCCGTTAGGAAAATTAGCCGTGAGGAATATTTATATAATTTTTAAATAATAATGTAACTGAATATATTTATTTTTATGTATGTTAATAACTATATGGAAATAAAATAAATAATAATATATGACTGAACATATTATATCCCTATTTATTCTTCATATTACGTTAGAATCGCAGCAACGAATATTTTTATGGATTCTAGAATAGAAATGAATGTAATTTTGGTTTAGAGATATTGCATACACTCACAAGAGAGATATTTTATATGCAGCATTCTTATCAGTGTAGGTACTACCTTGAAATATTTGTGACATTCAGAACAATTCAGTTTGCAAGACGTAAACCGTACAATGTAATACCAAATAAATAAATAAATAAATCAATATTTAGGCAAGTATGAAACCATCAATAACTCAGAATAGTACAATAATTAGAAAAGCTTTATCTTAAATTCACAATATTAAACACACAGGAACACTTAACACATTTAAGAGGAAGTGATGCAAACCAACTAGGACTAGCCAAAACACAGCTGACTATCACTAGTGATCTTATTCATCTTTACTGAACATTTTTTTAACAAAGGAATTTGCTTCGACTATTTAGTCAACCAATCAAAACACTCCAAATGTTATACAGCGACCTCTCGTGACACAAAATTATACGATTGCTGATTAAAATATACATTGCATATATGAACAGTTAACATAAATTTTTGGCATCATAGTTTCACATCAGATATACAATGTTACATATTCACCTACAATTAATATTTACAATTATAAATTCTTATATTAGTTATTTAACAAATTGGTTTACTTTATAATTATCAATATTTTTTATAAATACTTATAGGTATTTGAATTGTTATGTCATCTATAATTTTTTCTTCACGTCGAATATGCCTCACGGCGAATTTTCCTAACGGCGAATTTTCCTACGGCGAAAATTCCAACGGCGAATTTTCCCACGGCGAAAATTCCTAGAACCTTTTCAAAGACCATTCAAGTCAAACAAATAACTTCTACTTTCTTCATGTCGTACCATTTTCATTTACAGATTAGGTAGCCTCTTTGATTCACTATGAAATATGAATGGTTCAGTACTTTAACATTATATATTGAAATGAAATTTTATTAATCTATTTATTTGTCCTATTTGAAGGATAACAATATATAATTTTTTTCTATTCTAATCATACTTTATTTCATTTTACGGGTTTTAAATGAAAATGCTGGTTCATAGACAAAAATAACAACAAGAGTTAATTTCCTAACTAACCGGTGCCCCTTACAAAATTACAGCCATAAGTTTAATGCAGCCCTAAAATATTAGAAGAGGTTAGGATAGCGGTCCGATTGAGAGGTGTGATGGGCTTCGATAGTGACAAAATGTTCACCTGAATGAGGTAAAGAGGGGGATTTTTAAATGGATAAAGCAGCATTGAAATTTTGTGAAACTCGAAAGTTAGGTTTATATAACCAATAATCATTCTAATTTAGCTATTACAATATATAGATAGAAAATAGAGCCTGAAGTAGAAAATTAAAAAGTGAAAGAAAATCGATACTTTCCAATATTTTTGTGATTATTTAACACATTTGTGGCTCATAAAGATGATGTAGCAGAGCTATATAATTAATTATAGATTATTATTATAATTTCTTGGATCAATAGGACCTCTATATATCAAATTTTACCTATTACGTGTGATATACGTCCAAAATTAAAATTAAAAAAAAAATCAATTAAATGGTGGTTTATCCATATTTTCGAATTTTCAAGTGTCGCGTACCGCATCAAAAAATGGTTTAGGGATCAAAGATTTTCCACACAATATTTTAGCATAAAATGGCAACTTTTTTCACCATTACCAGATTGATCTCAAAAAAGTTGAAAAAGCTCCACCCTTGAGCAACCCCTGTACCTGCTTTACTAAGGGGGTCAACCAAGGGAGTTAAAGGTACGTTTTGCATGAAGCAATTGTTGCGATCATCGCTCAGAGATCATCGCCCAACAATTATCACTGATCACTAGCTCAATGTTATTCTTATGGGGTTGTTTTACAACAAGCAATTGTCACAGAGCACTAATTCAATGTATTCTTATTACTGGGCGACTATCGCAACAATTAATCGCTGCATGCAAAACATACCTTGATTGTCTGGTTCATTGCTAAACATGTGTTAAACAGGATAAGAAACGAACTTTACTATAGAATCTAATTGATATTTCATAAATTCCAACAGAATAAAAACAAATTAAACTTAAAAAACTAGGGAAAACAAATCAAAATTACAACAGAATCACACAAAGGTAATAATTCTTAAATGTTCCCTCAATGTTGGTGGTAGGACCAAACGGAAGCTTGTTAGTTACAAGGGGAGGAATTAACTCTCGCTAAAATTAATGGGAAAATGTAACTCCAAACTGACATTGTAGATAATTTATGTTCATTTCAATAACTAAAATAGTGAGGTAAATGAATACAATTTTAACATAATTAAATAAAAAACATGAAGAATTAATATGAAAACTGCTAGTCTTAGTTATCTAAATTATATCCTAAGAATTTACATTATATATGTTAATAAATATATATATATATATATTATTTAAATATCACTCGATATCGACATGAAATTAAGAATTTAGAAGTGACTTCACAGCTTCAGATCGGAGTGATCATAATTTCTAAGTTATTTCAGTACTCAAGTAATACAAGCAAGTTATCCTTAGTTGAAATTTCGAAAAGAGGCTCCTTGAAGTCAATGGGAAAGAAGAATTTTGAGAAATTTAATTCACATCTGAGTTACAAATTAGAAAGAAACCTAATTGGAGGAAAATTTCCAAACTGAAATGTTAAAATTCTCCTCTCACTTTTCACCAGTCAATAATATCCGTAAGTTCGGTCACAATTGAAATATTTTGGTAGGGAGAATCTTTACTCCTCCCATCTCCTAATATTTCTTTACTTGATACAGAGAGGTCAGTTGTTCAACCCTCTGACTGACCACTATGTTCTAAATCATCATCAGATTCATCTTCATCGACAGTTTTGAAGAGATCTGAAGCAGAAGCAATTATATTCTTCAAACTATTACCACCAGAAAAACTTTTGCAGTCATTATTGTTTACTATTTTTCTCTTGAAAATACTCTCTTTACCTTCCGATTGTACGTCACTGAGTGGAATCAAACTACCCACTCCAACCTCCGATTGTACGTCACTGAGTGGAACCAAACTACCCACTTTAACCTCCGATTGTACGTCACTGAGTGGAATCAAACTACCCACTTCAACCTCCAACTGTACGTCACTGAGTGGAACCAAACTACACACTTTACCCTCCGATTGTACGTCACTGAGTGGAATCAAACTACCCACTTCAACCTCCGATTGTACGTCACTGAGTGGAACCAAACTACCCACTTTAACCTCCGATTGTACTTCACTGAGTGGAACCAAGCTACTCTCCATTTCTTCAGCCGCTCTCTTTCTCTCCTGTTCTTTTTTCACTTCATCATTAATCTCTTTCACAAACTCTTCAAACTCCTCCTGATGTTTCCTCATTGCACTCAAATCATTATTGTCATCTTCTCCAAGTGAATCGAGTACTTCATCACAATAACTCATCACATTTTTTGCAAGTTTGTCGCTGAGAGTCTTTGAATGCAGAAGTTTCCTAAACTTCATTTTCTCATCTAAGCATTTACTTTCAAATTCATTACGAGTTTCTGCTAATAGTAGTTGCTCCTCATCATTCCTATTGAACACATCAACATCTCTCTTCAGTTTCTTCAAAATTTCCATGTCATACTTTTGCTCACTTGATTCATTCCATAAGATGCCTGAAGATGTAATGATGTATTTCTTTCGTACAATTTCAATCAATTTGCCTCCTTCCTGAGGAACAGCAATCCACAATTTCTCTCCTCGTTTATTGCCTTTAGGGTTAATGATGAGGTCATCGACAAGCAAAGGATCAATGGACTTCGTTGCAGAAAGACATGCTGCATGGTAAGCTGCACCCAGAGCAACGGCTTCATCTTCATTGATTGTGCGAATGATCTTGCAACTTGCACCTCTTTGGACGAAATAATCGGACAAGAACTTTCGCATCAATGGGACTCGAGAAATACCTCCACACATTACAATCTCATCAACTTGAGAATGAAGAAAGTTGCTATCGTTAAATAGCTCGTCTAACAAGTCAATGATGATTTCATTCATATAACTGTTCATTTTTTCAAATTGTTGTCTGGTAATCAAACATTTATAATCACTAGCACCATCAAAATTTTCCAGTAAATTAGCTGTGCGAGTTGACTCAGTCAATTCGCATCTAATTTTTTGACATACTAACATCAGTTTCTCGGTCTCTTTCCTACTATCTATTTCAATTCCATGTTTCTCGAATATTTCCTTTTTGAAATGATTGACTAACTTCTCATCCATAACATTACCAGACACTTCAATTGTACCGTCAATTCCATAAACTTTTAATTTTTCTTCCTTTATCCCAACAAGAGCGACACTTAGACCTCCTGACCCCAAATCAAACACCAAAATATTTTTGTTTTTTGTCTTCTCTTCAGAGTTGTTCATCTTATAGTTGATGGCTGCTGCGGTTGGTTCGTTGAGGATTGACAACACGTTCAGTCCGGCAATTGTCGCAGCTTCTCTGATGCTCTGACGATGTTTGTTACTGAAGTATGTGGGAACACTAATGACAGCATCCCTAACCTCTTGTCCAAGATGGTTGTCTGCCACTTCTTTCATGTACTTTATCAACATAGAACTGATTTGTACAGGATTAAATGAGTAAATCTGAGATTTACATTTAACTGAGAAGGAATCAGGACTGACAGACTGAAATATCTTGTTTCTAGGCTCAATCACTGTCTTTTCAATCATCAGAAGTGCAGAATTCTTTGAATCTTCACCAAAGTATCTTTCATTATCAGAAAAAGTGACATAAGATGGGGTGGTTTTCTTGTATTTTTTATTTGGGATGACTTCAAAGTCTCTACCAACCAGAGCCGCGACACAACATTTGTTGGTGCCAAAGTCTATCCCCATTGTTAGACCTCCAGAAGATGTAGCTGAAAAGAAAAATTTAGAATTGTATGATCTGAATATCCACTATTAATTTACATTATAAATATTCATGTTATGGTATTGAATAGTGAACTAAAGTAGAATAGAAACAATTTGAAATTACATGAAGGAATAAAAAAAAGAATATATTACAAGACGTTCAAGTGAAAGAAAATGAGGAACTAGAACGATGAAAATATTTTGAACGATGGTTCCAAGATTGAAGTCAATAAGATAACAATCAACGGTAGTCCTTAGCTCAGGGGTGGGCAAAGGCTGCACTCATTGCTATTTTGGCACTCAGAGCGGCGCTCGTGCCATACAGGGAAAAGGTGCTTTATTTTCTTCCAAAGAAAATTTAGAATTTTTAGCCCTGACTGTTTTACAAATTACAAGGATAATATAAAAGAGGATGGTCAACTATTTGAAGAACAGTATATTTGTAATGACCTTGATACTTTGATAGTCAATTTTATCCGTTAATAAGGTATTTTTAGTTTATTGTTAAAGTAGTGCCGTGTTTAAAAAAAATTACCACTGACTCTTTTTATCTGAATCAGTTATTCTTACACTTGTAAGAATTTGCGCAATCATTTTTAATTCCCTTTTTAATAAGTTAGGTAGCCATTGTCATTTATCCTGTGATCTTATGAATTAGTTATTAAGTTTTTATTACTTGCAAAATAACTTATTTTTGTTTTTATTGTGAATTATTTTCACATAAAATAGAAAAGTATAATTAAATATATTTTATTAACTCCTTTTAATTGAAATAATAAATATACTACCAATATTCATGAGCAAAATATATACGATTGTACGTGTGTACCTCAATAAAATCTACCACTTCATTCTAATTACTCAGTATCCCATTCATTTAGAAAACGAAGAGAAAATGGTAACGGCACCATGATGTCGTATTTCGGCACTGAAAAATACAACACGTGCCCACTTCTGCCTTAGCTACAGGTAAGGAATAAAGGAAAGTAACTCCAACCAAGCAACTCTATTATCAGAGTGTTGAATTTAGGAGTTGTAAGAGAAACTGAAGAGGATGTAGTAAATAAAGCCTTTGTGAACCTAATGATGTAGCTAGTTAACTGAAAAACGAATAAAATATTTGGTTAATTTTGGTATCTATGAAATATCTAAATTTAAAATTAGTTAAGTATATTATAAATGAGGTTGGAAAATTATTATAGCTCTGTAGACTACATTTTCTATAGGCTAAAACTCCAGCTTATGTAAAAGGATTTTCGATTTCTAAAAGCCACTAGGTTCATGTAATTTCTGCAACGGTAATGTAAATAATAGTGTTAAACATATATTTGATTCGTCTGCGAAGTATCTGGTTATAAGTATATTAGCTAATTAATTTCAGAGGTAAAAAGATCTTAATAATTTTTTTTAAATTACTTATAGAAAGTTTGCTTCATCTGGCAAGAGGCATTAAGAAATAAAAATAAAACATTATTAATAATATCTTTTTTCGTCAATATTCATTAAGTGATTCTGCCCTTATAGATTTCAATTGATCAGCAATGTTATTTAAATATTTAATGAGATGAAACTATACCGTAAAAAGCAAGCGCGTAATTTTCACAAAATTAAAGCCTATTTAGTTGGTGATACAATCGTTTCATTATTATAATAATTTTTCAAAATGTGGAATATTATTATTTACTAAAATCTGATCAAGAAATTATATTCTGAGACTGTTATTGTTTCTACTGAGTTGATTTAAAATGTTGTTAAAGAAAATCCAAAGTTTTAATCCCCGAATGAATAAGATTTTCTCCAAGTAGCTACATAGGCAGGCCATTGTAAGAGATTAACCTGTAATACAATTCGATAAATTTTGTATCAAAACTTCAATTCAGTAAAAACTATCTCATAATCCTGAAGAGAAAATTATATTAGTCAATTTGAGATGGTAACAGTGGAGAACTAGTTTGTGAGTCTGAATTATGAAAGAGTAATTCCCACTTGACAGCTAGTCAAGTCTTTTGTACTCAGTTGGTGCATTGTCAATTCGAATCTTAAATAAACGAAGATAATAAAAGATTAGTTGTATTTTTGGACGATCTGTTAGGAAGAAGAATTACAGCAGATGAGGAATTTTCTACTAGAAATTTTCAAAAGAAATTACCTGATAACAAAAATTTGAAAACTAGTGATTTACTACCAAAATATACTATTGGGTGAAAAACTTAAATATATCCACATGCTACCCACTAATCCATACTCACAGATTTGTTTTTTCTCTCGAAGTGACGACAGCAACCTTAGGCAATCCGCTGGTGAAGCTTTGGAGATATCGTCAGGATAGAGAATATTGTCAGATGTCTTCTCTGCCTTCAGTCTGTCACTGCCCTGAATTTTATTCTTCGATATTTCAAGTTCCTCAGTAGAACTTAAAGACTTTTTGTTGGCAGATCCTAGCTTGTTTCTCTCAAAGGTTGATGACTCAGCATATTTTAGACAAGGAATAGTTTGTCTCTGTTGAGCAACAACAAATTCTCCAGTAACATCACCTGCTCTAACAGAAGAAGAAAAATTTGAACTTTCATGATGATATGGACTGGTTAACGATATCACAGTGTGAGTCTTACTAGAGCCTCCTTCGTGTGAACCAGAGTCAATTTCAGCATTTTTAGAGACTCTCTGTGAACCAGAGCCAATCTTATGATATCCAGAGCCTCTTTGTAAACCAGAGCCAGTCTGAGGATATCCAGAGTCTTTTTGCGAACAAGAGCCAGTCTGAGGATATCCAGAGTCTCTTTGTATACCAGAGACAGTCTTAGGATATCCAGAGTCTTTTTGTGAACCAGAGCCAGTCTGAGGATATCCAGAATCTCTTTGTGAACCAGAGCCAGTCTGAGGATATCCAGAGCCTCTTTGTGAACCAGAGACAGTCTTAGGATATCCAGAGTCTTTTTGCGAACCAGAGCCAGTCTGAGGATATCCAGAGTCTCTTTGTAAACCAGAGACAGTCTTAGGATATCCAGAGTCTTTTTGTGAACCTGAGCCAGTCTGAGGACATCCAGAGTCTTTTTGTGAACCAGAGCCAGTCTGAGGATATCCAGAATCTCTTTGTGAACCAGAGCCAGTCTGAGGATATCCAGAATCTCTTTGTGAACCAGAGCCAGTCTGAGGATATCCAGAGCCTCTTTGTGAACCAGAGACAGTCTTAGGATATCCAGAGTCTTTTTGCGAACCAGAGCCAGTCTGAGGATATCCAGAGTCTCTTTGTAAACCAGAGACAGTCTTAGGATATCCAGAGTCTTTTTGTGAACCTGAGCCAGTCTGAGGACATCCAGAGTCTTTTTGTGAACCAGAGCCAGTCTGAGGATATCCAGAATCTCTTTGTGAACCAGAGCCAGTCTGAGGATATCCAGAGTCTCTTTGTGAACCAGAGCCAGTCTGAGGATATCCAGAGTCTCTTAGTGAACCAGAGCCAGTTTGAGGATATCCAGAGTCTCTTTGTAAACCAGAGCCAGTCTGAGGATACCCAGAGTCTTCTTGTGAACCAGAGCCAGTCTGAGGATATCCAGAGTCTCTTAGTGAACCAGAGCCAGTTTGAGGATATCCAGAGCCTCTTTGTGAACCAGAGCCAGTCTTAGGATACCCAGAGTCTTCTTGTGAACCAGAGCCAGTCTGAGGATATCCAGAGTCTCTTTGTGAACCAGAGCCAGTCTGAGGATATCCAGAGTCTCTTAGTGAACCAGAGCCAGTTTGAGGATATCCAGAGTCTCTTTGTAAACCAGAGCCAGTCTGAGGATACCCAGAGTCTTCTTGTGAACCAGAGCCAGTCTGAGGATATCCAGAGTCTCTTAGTGAACCAGAGCCAGTTTGAGGATATCCAGAGCCTCTTTGTGAACCAGAGCCAGTCTTAGGATACCCAGAGTCTTCTTGTGAACCAGAGCCAGTCTGAGGATATCCAGAGTCTCTTTGTGAACCAGAGCCAGTCTTAGGATATCCAGAGTCTCTTTGTAAACCATAGCCAGTCTGAGGATATCCAGAGACACTTTGTGAACCAGAGCCAGTCTGAGGATATCCAGAGTCTCTTTGTAAACCAGAGCCAGTCTGAGGATATCCAGAGTCTTCTTGTGAACCAGAGACAGTCTTAGGATATCCAGAGTCTCTTTGTAAACCAGAGACAGTCTGAGGATATCCAGAGTCTTCTTGTGAACCAGAGCCAGTCTGAGGATATCTGGAGTTTCTTAGTGAACCAGAGCCTAGGTGAATATTTCTAGGAGTATCCCTGTATCTTTGATTTAATTCAGTCCTTAATTCTTGCAAATTTTGAGAAACTCTGACTGCATTAGTATTAGTATCATTCCTCCATTGGGAATAGTTTTGTTTTATCAAATAGACTGAATACTTCTTTACAATCTCTTCTTGTACATAACTCAGTCTGTTGATCTCCTCTTCTAACTCTTTCAAATCACTATGTTCAGATATTGATGAGTTGATTACCATCTTCTGTATTTCTTCAATGTAATCATTTATGAATGATTCACTACATGAATCAAAACATTCGCTCTGTCTTTTGTTAATTACAGCTAACTTCTTCCTACACTCATCTTCAAATTCTTTTTCTTTATCTTTGAAAATATTTTCTAATGATTTAAACTCATTCAAATACTCACTTGGCAAACAAAACAACAATAATCTGTAATATGAAGACGAGGCATGAATGATTTTATTTTGATCTAAATAAAAATACGGTGTTGGAGAACTAGAGAACAACAAAAAATTAAAATACGATGTGGATTTTATTTTTCCAGTTTTGATTGGTGTCTCAGCAGGTCCAGAATATTCATTCAATATCATTTCGTTTTGAACATTTTTCGAATTTTCATACATAATATTTTTATAATTTCCAATGAGAATATCTTTACCCAATTTAACAGTCCTATTAAGAATAGAATCAGACCACCTTCTATTCACCAAACCTCTTTGAACTGCAGACTCCAACACTGCACCTGTAATGACTCCATCAGGAAACTCTCCAAACTTCTTTATTTCTCTATCCTTCAGTAGTTTTCTCAATTGATTTTTAACAAATGGTGATTTACTGAATTCACCTGTCAGGATAACCTGGTCAATATCACTGTTCGTGCTCAGTCCTGAAGTGGAAGATTTAAGATTTTCAATTATCCTTACTATTTTAGGACCAACATTATCATTATAATAAACTTCATTTGATGTCAGAGAAATTCTTTCATTCTTATGCATGATGGTTGTTTCTTCTTGAGAGGAAAGAAAAATCTTGGCTTTTTCTGCAGACAAACGAAGTTTTTCTTTGTCATTAACTGAGTCATTCTTATTCATTAATTTATCTTTCAAAATCTCTCTGATGTTTTCATCAATATCAATGCCTCCAAACTCTAATGTCACAGATGGAAGTTCCCTGAAACTAGTTTTGCTCGCAGTAATCATTGAAGCAGAAGTAAATCCTCCCCCAAAATCAACAACAGCAACATTCTCAGTTTTTCTCCCCACCATTTCATGGTAACTGATGGCAGTTGCTAAGGCAGTGGAGTCATCTACTAGTCTGACGTAATCAAATCCAGCAATGGTACCAGCATTGACAGTAGCTTTTCTCTGACAACTGTTGAAACCTGGTGGTACTGAAATAACTGCTGCTTTCACTGGATGGTCCAGTTTCTTCTCTGCCAAATATTTCATTTTCGAAAATAACATGGCGGCTACTTGTTCAGGGTAGAGCTTCAACTTTCGACCTTCATTATAAACTTCTACTCCGCAAAGTTCATGATCCATCTTTACCAATTGAAATGGAAATTGTAAACCTAAAGCCACAGCATCTTCGAAACTCTTTCCCATCAGTTTCTTGACGGCAAACACAGTGTTTCTCGGATTTTCTCCCATCTGTCTCTTGGCTTTCTCTCCAACCAATCTTCCATCCTTAGTGAAGGCAACATAAGAAGGCATAGATTTGTTACCAAACTCATCTTCAAATATCTCCACTTTGCCGTTGATGAAGTAACCGAACTTGCAGGAAGTTGTCCCGAAATCGATACCCATGAAGGACTTGTTTATAAGGTACGCCATGATTTGAATTCTGTGGAATAGAGAAATTATAGTTTTCATCAAATTATCAAAATGCTATAAATAAAAACAAAAATCTATAACAGGAGTAATTGTAAACAAATATATTAGCATGACCACATTACTCAATTCTGTTCAAAATGTTATAAAACTGTGGAAAAATTATTGTTCATAATTAACCCTAATAAATAATATAATTGAATAATAGTTACAATGGGGAAATAAATATTAATATAGATGGTAAAATGTATTTTTTGTATGTAAAGGACTTACCTAAAATGAAAATATTTACAATATTATATGTTTGAAGATACATACTATTAAATATTAATAATGAACTTTAATAATCCTTATTCCAACAGAAAATAATGCAATTTCTTCATTTTTACTTGTGGAAAAAGTATTCGTACATAAGAAAAAACATACCTTAATTTGCGTGACCGGTAATTTGACCCCAGTTACGTGATTATTGGATGATTCACTTAATTAAATATTATGTGAATATTATATAAACAAGATGCAAGATTTTAGGATAAATTCATTAGTTTATCTCTTCAAAATATATTCTTCAGTTCCCTTCAAATCTCTTCAAAAGACAACTGCTGCATCAGAAGTACCAAAAGTTATTAAAGGCAATCGTCTATAATGGTAACAAATGGAATATTTTATACTAGCAAGACCTGTGGAAATTCCACGGGATGAGAATCAACAAAAATGTTTCGATAGAACTGATTATAATAAACACTATTTTGGACAGAAAACATCTAAAACGAAGCTAATGGGTCTAGTAACATGCTTCTGAAAATACCATCCTTTGTACTTAATTATCTTGGTCACATCACGCAATCGATCTACACCAGCTTTATGAGGAGCTATTGATAGAGTGTCTGTTTAACGTATTTTGTGACAGACAGACTGACGAACATTATCAGTTTATCAACATACAACATTTTCTCTAAACTAAGTTGTATTTTAGCTCAACAGTTCCTCCCCCAAACCCCGCTTAACTTCCCCAACCTTCTCTTCCCTAACCTACATTTCCCCACCTTCACTTCCACCAGCTACACTTCCCCATCTACACTTCCCCATCTACACTTCCCCATCTACACTTCCCCATCTACACTTCCCCATTTACACTTCCCCATCTACACTTCCCCATCTACACTTCCCCATCTACACTTCCCCATTTACACTTCCCCATCTACACTTCCCCATCTACACTTCCCCATCTACACTTCCCCATTTACACTTCACCATTTACACTTCCCCATCTACACTTCCCCATCTACCCTTCCCCATCTACACTTCCCCATCTACACTTCCCCATTTACACTTCCCCATCTACACTTCCCCATCTACACTTCCCCATCTACACTTCCCCATTTACACTTCACCATCTACACTTCCCCATCTACACTTCCCCATCTACACTTCACCATCTACACTTCCCCATCCACACTTCACCATCTACACTTCCCATCTACACTTCCCCATATACACTTTACCATCTACACCTCACCATCTACACTTCCCCATCTACACTTCACCATCTACACTTCCCCAGCTACACTTCCCCATCTACACTTCCCATCTGCACTTCCCCATCTACACTTCACCATCTACACTTCACCATCTACACTTCCCCATCTACACTTCCCCATCTACACTTCCCCATCTACACTTCCCCATCTACACTTCACCATCTAAACTTCACCATCTACACTTCCCCATCTACACTTCCCCATCTACACTTCACCATCTACACTTCACCATCTACACTTCACCAACATACTCTTCCCCCATTCCATTAATTCCCCAGACTTAATTACCAGGGAGTCAAATTACCAAGGAGTCAAATTACCAGGGAGTCAAATTACCAGGGAGTCAAATTACCAGGGAGTCAAATTACCAGGGAGTCAAATTAACAGGAAGTCAAATTACCAGCGAGTCAAATTACCAGGGAGTCAAATTACCAGGGAGTCAAATTACCGGGAAGTCAAATTACCGGGAAGTCAAATTACCAGGGAGTCAAATTACCAGGGAGTCAAATTAATAGGAAGTCAAATTACCAGGGAGTCAAATTACCAGTAAGTTAAATTACCAGGGAGTCAAATTACCAGGGAGTCAAATTACCAGGGAGTCAAATTAATAGGAAGTCAAATTACCAGGGAGTCAAATTACCAGTAAGTTAAATTACCAGGGAGTCAAATTACCAGGGAGTCAAAGAGTCAAATTACCGGTAAGTCAAATTACCAGTAAGTCAAATTACCAGTAAGTCAAAAAACCAGGAAGTCAAATTACCAGGGAGTCAAATTACCAGGGAGTCAAATTACCAGGGAGTCAAATTACCAAGGAGTCAAATTACCAGTAAGTCAAATTACCAGGGTGTCAAGAAACCAGGAAGTCAAATTACCAGGGAGTCAAATTACCAGGGAGTCAAATTACCATGAAGTCAAATTACCAAGGAGTCAAATTACCTAGGAGTCAAATTACCAGGAAGTCAAATTACCAGGGAGTCAAATTATCAGTGAGTCAAATTACCGGGAAGTCAAATTACCGGGAAGTCAAATTACCAGGTAGTCAAATTACCAGGGAGTCAAATTAATAGGAAGTCAAATTACCAGGGAGTCAAATTACCAGTAAGTTAAATTACCAGGGAGTCAAATTACCAGGGAGTCAAATTACCAGGGAGTCAAAAAACCAGGAAGTCAAATTACCAGGGAGTCAAATTACCAGGGAGTCAAATTACCAGGGAGTCAAATTACCAGGGAGTCAAATTACCAGGGGGTCAAAATACCAGGAAGTCAAATTAATAGGAAGTCAAATTACCAGGGAGTCAAATTACCAGTAAGTTAAATTACCAGGGAGTCAAATTACCAGGGAGTCAAATTACCAGGGAGTCAAAAAACCAGGAAGTCAAACTACCAGGGGGTCAAACTACCAGGGGGTCAAATTACCAGGGAGTCAAACTACCAGGGGGTCAAACTATAAGGGGTCAAATGTACAGGGAGTCAAATTCCATAGTACCTTTAATTTAATAGTATGTATTTATATCTTTTAATCAGTTTAACAGTTACCAGTCTATTGCTGTACATCTCAATTAATGACTTGCACACATTGAGTGATATTTTGTCACATTGTTCTGACTATTGTCTTCATTGTTCTTGACTCTTGTCTTCATTGTTCTTGACTATTGTCTTCATTGTTCTTGACTATTGTCTTCATTGTTCTTGACTATTGTCTTCATTGTTCTTGACTATTGTCTTCATTGTTCTTGACTATTGTCTTCATTGTTCTTGACTATTGTCTTCATTGTTCTTGACTATTGTCTTCATTGTTTTTGACTATTGTCTTCATTGTTCTTGACTATTGTCTTCATTGTTCTTGACTATTGTCTTCATTGTTCTTGACTATTGTCTTCATTGTTCTGACTATTGTCTTCATTGTTCTTGACTATTGTCTTCATTGTTCTTGACTATTGTCTTCATTGTTCTTGACTATTGTCTTCATTGTTCTTGACTATTGTCTTCATTGTTTTTGACTATTGTCTTCATTGTTCTGACTATTGTCTTCATTGTTCTTGACTATTGTCTTCATTGTTCTTGACTATTGTCTTCATTGTTCAGACTATTGTCTTCATTGTTCTTGACTATTGTCTTCATTGTTCTTGACTATTGTCTTCATTGTTCTTGACTATTGTCTTCATTGTTCTTGACTATTGTCTTCATTGTTCTTGACTATTGTCTTCATTGTTCTTGACTATTGTCTACATTGTTATTGACTATTGTCTTCATTGTTCTTGACTACTGTCTTCATTGTTCTTGACTATTGTCTTCATTGTTCTTGACTATTGTCTTCATTGTTCTTGACTACTGTCTTCATTGTTCTTGACTATTGTCTTCATTGTTCTTGACTATTGTCTTCATTGTTCTTGACTATTGTCTTCATTGTTCTTGACTATTGTCTTCATTGTTCTTGACTATTGTCTTCATTGTTCTTGACTATTGTCTTCATTGTTCTTGACTATTGTCTACATTGTTCTTGACTATTGTCTTCATTGTTCTTGACAGTTGTCTTCATTGTTCTTGACTATTGTCTTCATTGTTCTTGACTATTGTCTTCATCGTTCTTGACTATTTCCTTCATTGTTCTTGACTATTGTCTTCATTGTTCTTGACTATTGTCTTCATTGTTTTTGACAATTGTCTTCATTGTTCTTGACTACTGTCTTCATTGTTCTTGACTATTGTCTTCATTGTTCTTGACTATTGTCTTCATTGTTCTTGACTATTGTCTTCATTGTTCTTGACTATTGTCTTCATTGTTCTTGACTATTGTCTTCATTGTTCTTGACTATTGTCTTCACTGTTCTTGACTATTGTCCTCATTGTTCTTGACTATTGTCTTCATTGTTCTTGACTAATGTCTTCATTGTTCTTGACTATTGTCTTCATTGTTCTTGACTATTGTCTTCATTGTTCTTGACTATTGTCTTCATTGTTCTTGACTATTGTCTTCATTGTTCTTGACTATTGTCTACATTGTTCTTGACTATTTTCTTCATTGTTCTTGACAGTTGACTTCATTGTTCTTGACTATTGTCTTCATTGTTCTTGACTATTGTCTTCATCGTTCTTGACTATTGTCTTCATTGTTCTTGACTATTGTCTTCATTGTTCTTGACTATTGTCTTCATTGTTCTTGACTATTGTCTTCATTGTTCTTGACTATTGTCTTCATTGTTCTTGACTATTGTCTTCATTGTTCTTGACTATTGTCTTCATTGTTCTTGACTAATGTCTTCATTGTTCTTGACTATTGTCTTCATTGTTCTTGACTATTGTCTACATTGTTCTTGACTATTTTCTTCATTGTTCTTGACAGTTGACTTCATTGTTCTTGACTATTGTCTACATTGTTCTTGACTATTTTCTTCATTGTTCTTGACAGTTGACTTCATTGTTCTTGACTATTGTCTTCATTGTTCTTGACTATTGTCTTCATCGTTCTTGACTATTGTCTTCATTGTTCTTGACTATTGTCTTCATTGTTCTTGACTATTGTCTTCATTGTTCTTGACTATTGTCTTCATTGTTCTTGTTATTTGTTGGTGATCTTCTCTTTATTTTAATTTTCAAATATCGCCATAAATTCTCCATTGGTTCAAGTCTGAGTACTGACTTGGCCATAGCAAGACATGAACAAGAAAATGTTTTGCTGAGAATAACGTTGATGTCTTGCAATGGCCAAGTCACTCCGAGGACTTGAACCCAATGGAGAATTTATGGCAATGTTTGTAAATTAACAAAAGAGAACTAACAAATATCAAGAACTTGAAGATAATTTTCAAAAAGATGGGGACAAAATAGCACTCAACTGAGACGTACAGGAATAGACTTGTTGTTGTTGAACTCAATATAAGATATGATCAAGATATTGAATTGAAATAATATATATTTCAGATGGTTATCAACTTACAAACTGAACCTATTTAGTAATTGCAGTGAATCTATTAAAACATTAGGTGATGAGAAACAACTGTTAAAAAGAGTCTATTGTTGCTGCTGTAATAAAAGTGACAAGTAGGTACATGGAGGTGGGTACATAATAAAAGTGATAAAATACAAGCTATATTGATATCTTAAATAGATCACACAAGAGAACTTGCACATCAATATATAATAGCAAACTTACCTCTTTTGTCTTTGATTTCAGTTGATAGTTTTTGTTCAGTGAAACGATGCCTCCTTTGTCATTTGGATTGAGATTTGAAACCTGAAAAATAAACAGAAAATAAGCTAATGTTGGTGATATTATGAGAAAAAAATCATTTGATGTATCATATGTGATACCATCAAATAAATATAAAATATCAATGGATTAATTAAAATGTCAATGGATTAATTAAAATATCAATGAATTATTTAAAATATCAATGGATTAATTAAAATATCAATGGATTAATTAAAATATCAATGGATTAATTAAAATATCAGTGGATTAATTAAAATATCAATGGATTAATTAAAATATCAATGGATTAATCAAAATATCAGTGGATTAATTAAAATATCAATGGATTAATTAAAATATCAATGGATTAATCAAAATATCAGTGCATTAATTAAAATATCAATGGATTAATTAAAATATCAATGGATTAATTAAAATATCAATGGATTAATTAAAATATCTATGGATTAATTGAAATATCAATGAATTATTTAAAATATCAATGGATTAATTAAAATATAAATGGATTAATTAAAATATCAATGGATTAATTAAAATATCAATAGATTGATTAAAATATCAATGGATTAATTAAAATATCAATGGATTAATTAAAATATCAATTGATTAATTAAAATATCAATGGATTAATTGAGATATCAATGGATTAATTAAAATATCAATGGATTAGTTAAAATATCAATGGATTAATTAAAATATCAATGGATTATTTAAAATATCAATGGATTAATTAAAATATCAATTGATTAAATAAAATATCAATGGATTAATTAAAATATTAATGGATTAATTAAAATATTAATGGATTAATTAAAATATCAGTGGATTAATTAAAATATCAATGAATTATTTAAAATATCAATGGATTAATTAAAATATCAATGGATCAATTAAAATATCAATGGATTAATTAAAATATCAGTGGATTAATTAAAATATCAATGGATTAATTAAAATATCAATGGATTAATCAAAATATCAGTGGATTAATTGAAATATCAATGGATTAATTAAAATATCAATGGATTAATTAAAATATCAATGGATTAATTAAAATATCTATGGATTAATTAAAATATCAATGAATTATTTAAAATATCAATGGATTAATTAAAATATAAATGGATTAATTAAAATATCAATGGATTAATTAAAATATCAATGGATTGATTAAAATATCAATGGATTAATTAAAATATCAATGGATTAATTAAAATATCAGTGGATTAATTAAAATATCAATGAATTATTTAAAATATCAATGGATTAATTAAAATATCAATTGATTAATTAAAATATCAATGGATTAATTAAGATATCAATGGATTAATTAAAATATCAATGGATTAGTTAAAATATCAATGGATTATTTAAAATATCAATGGATTAATTAAAATATCAATGGATTAATTAAAATATCAATTGATTAATCAAAATATCAATGGATTAATTAAGATATCAATGGATTAGTTAAAATATCAATGGATTAATTAAAATATCAATGGATTATATAAAATATCAATGGATTAATTAAAATATCAATGGATTAATTAAAATATCAATGGATTAATTAAAATATCAATGGATTATTTAAAATATCAATGGATTAATTAAAATATCAATGAATTAATTAAAATATCAATGGATTAATTGAAATATCAATGGATTAATTAAAATATCAATGGGTTATTTAAAATATCAATGGATTAATTAAAATATCAATGGATTAATTAAAATATCAATGGATTAATCAAAATATCAGTGGATTAATTAAAATATCAATGGATTGATTAAAATATCAATGGATTAATTAAAATATCAATGGATTAGTTAAAATATCAATGGATTAATTAAAATATCAATGGATTATTTAAAATATCAATGGATTAATTAAAATATCAATTGATTAATTAAAATATCAATTGATTAATTAAAATATCAATGGATTATTTAAAATATCAATGGATTAATTAAAATATCAATGAAATAATTAAAATATCAATGGATTAATTAAAATATCAATGGATTAATTAAAATATCAATGGATTATTTAAAATATCAATGGATGAATTAAAATATCAATGGATTATTTAAAATATCAATGGATTATTTAAAATATCAATGGATTTTTTAAAATATCAATGGATTAGTTAAAATATCAATGGATTAGTTAAAATATCAATGAATTATTTAAAAGTATCAATGAATTATTTGAAGTATCAATGGATTATTTAAGATATCAATGGATTATTTAAAATATCAATGGATTAATTAAAATATCAATGGATTATTTAAAATATCAATGGATTAATTACAATATCAATGGATTAATAAAATATCAATTCATTATTTAAAATATCAATTCATTATTTAAAATATCAATTGATTATTTAAAATATCAATTGATTATTTAAAATATCAATGGATTATTTAAAATATCAATGGATTATTTAAAATATCAATGGATTAATTAAAATATCAATGGATTATTTAAAATATCTATGGATTAATTAAAATATCAATGGATTACTTAAAATACAATAAATGAATTAAAATATCAATGGATTAAATAAAATATCAATGAATTAATTAAAATATCAATGGATTAATTAAAATATCAATGGATTATTTAAATCTGTATGAGTTCTTCAAAGGAAATAATAAATAATATCCTTATCTTTATTTATCTGTTTGTTTAACAGTAATAATTTAAAGTTCATTAAAGTTAATGAACTTTAAATTTCAAGCTTAATTTGAATTTAAGTTTAATCAATTTATATTCTCTATCATATAATATTATCCCCATTATTCAATTAATAACTTTAGTTAAATCTGAGGACCTAAAGTGTGGATGGTTAAATTATACTAATATTGGTTCTATTAGGAATACGTTATTCTTAACGGGTAGGTACGCTAGTAGGTGTAAAGTAATAAATAAATATATACTGAAAGTATAATTCAAATATAATTAATTGAATGGTCTTCTATGTTTCATAATCTGGATATAATCTGGCCGTGTAATTAAGTTTACCCCGACTGTAACAACTGAACATTAGAAAGAGTTGTTCTTATCTTCAAAGCAGATGACTAAGAATGATAAGATCAACAGATAGCAGGTGAGGCGAATGTTTGGCAGAAAATAAATACACACAAAATGAGAGTTTTGATCTCTTATGCTTACAATAAGCTGCTCATCCGATCAAAAACTTGGGAGATGTGGAGATGAAAATGCAAAAGAACACCTACAAAAAGTTACCTAGTTTCTTCACCACATTCTGTTCAACACTGGTTACTTATTTTATATTAACTATGCATTGTTACTTTGATAAGATAAGAGCTTATCAGTTGTAGGAGATTGAGTTCATATCATCTAGTTATTGATAAGGACTAATATAAATAGTAGCTAAATAAATATTTTCCTCCAAACTGTAATAGTTTTGCAATTCCCAAAACCTTAGCAATGCAATCGATCGATATCGTAGATTGGAGCGCATGACATAAATAATAGATAATTGAATATATTCAACAACAACAGAGAGGACAAAATTTGGAAATAAACAGACAAGACAAAAACACAAATTGCCAAATTTTCTAATAAATAATTAGTACTAATATTTACAAGTATTACACAGAGAATAACAATTGGAAAGTTTAAATAATAAGATTATTTGAAAAATATAATTAGAAAACATTTCAGGAAAAGGAAACCTTACTGAAAAGTTCATGGAGGACATAAAAGTACAGGTAAAACTCGTACAACGCCCAGTACATGTACCGGTAAAGTGTCCGCTATGCTATCAGCGTTCGTAGTAAAGTAACTCCCTCTCGTTGAAAGGCAATTCCCCTCCCCCTCCTTTCAATATAATGTTATTTTTAAGTAGTTGCCAGCATCTCCCTTTAGGTGGAGTTAAGATGATTGAAATGCAGTTTTATAAATTTAGTATTAACTTTTTCACCAATAATTCTGACCCATCATTTTATGTGATAAATTGTAATATATATTCATCTTTATTTCGTATAAGTTTATATATGATAGCATGATGTACTTCAGTTAAGGTACATATCATGTCAATGTGTTCATGTTGTTGCTAAATAGGGTAGCTACATGTCAATGTTCAATTCTAAAGCTTTTTAAAACAATAGTAATCTATGAGCATCATATCGATTTTAATGTACCAGTTTTGTGTAATGCTGAGCAGAGAGAGTGAAGGACACTAGTAGAGTGTAAGGCAGTTATTGTTATTAAGACAATATTAACAAGAACAAACGTGACTATGAATACCTAACTACACTAACTTTATTCGTTGCTAAACAAAGTAAAACTTGCATAGAGACAAATGTATATATCTGTGTAGGTAGGTCAGTAATTAAATTACATATGTATTTAAATTGAAATTTAAGAATATTTAAAAGCACTGAACTATACATTCAAAGTTAGATCACTTTTTATATCATTTTTTTCTGTAATCAATTTAATGCTTAATTACTTGAATGTACTACGATTTTCCACTTTTTCCTACAGATTAGTTTCTTATTCTATTTTAGCAAAGTAAAAGCATTAAATTCGATGTGTTGGACTGGTAATGGTACCTGAGTGTACCAGTGATATCATACCTCTTCTACAGCTCTACCTTACTACAGTACTACTGCTGCTGTTTACTGTCTTAGAAGTTAGAAGCAGTTGTTAGAGTTAGAAGCAGTTGTTAGAGTTAGAAGCAGTTGTTTGAGTTAGAAGCAGTTGTTAGAGTTAGAAGAAGTTGTTAGAGTTAGAAACAGTTGTTAGAGTTAGAAGCAGTTGTTAGAGTTAGAAGCAGTTGTTTGAGTTAGAAGCAGTTGTTAGAGTTAGAAGCAGTTGTTTGAGTTAGAAGCAGTTGTTAGAGTTAGAAGCAGTTGTTAGAGTTAGAAGCAGTTGTTAGAGTTAGAATCAGTTGTTAGAGTTAGAAGAAGTTGTTAGAGTTAGAAACAGTTGTTAGAGTTAGAAGCAGTTCTTAGAGTTAGAAGCTGTTATTAGAGTTAGAAGCAGTTGTTAGAGCTAGAAGCAGTTGTTAGAGTTAGAAGCAGTTGTTAGATTTAAAAGCTGTTGTTAGATTTAGAAGCAGTTGTTAGAGTTAGAAGCAGTTGTTAGAGTTAGAAGCAGTTGTTAGAGTTCTTCTATTCACTGGAAAGGAGTAGATAGAAGTACCTCGGACAGAGTGGCAAGGTGATGCGATGTTGCGGCAGATACGGTAAATTCCATCGAAAAAACAGTGAAAGGAAAACTGCCAGTCATTTATTGGCAATTTAATCAGTTTAGTTAATAATGACATTAAATTTATAAAAAAGCCGTTCGCCTTCCGTAAATAAAAATGATAGTTAAATGTAAACAAATTGATTAAAAAAAAATATAAAATATATAATTGAATAAATATCACAGAAATTAATCCATTACAATATAGAAATTGAAAATATAGCCTTTCTTAGAAAATACTAAGAGAAGAAACAAAGGAATAATTGTATTGGGGACAGAGTACAATTTCATTGTATACACAACGCGTCTTTACATTATCAGTTCATAACGGGTTTAGTGTCTAATTATTTCGTTTTGTGTTTATAATTTGAGAATTGAACAAGTCTTCAACCCTGCAAACAATTCCGTTTTGCATACACATATTTACCATGTGGTTTAATGGTTGGCAATGCAGTATGAATATGTGCTATCCACATTGAACCAATCTAACCATCATAAAAACACATAATTAACATGTGGTTATGCCATTTTAAAACCATATCATAAAAAAACATATCATATAGAGATTGTATACACCTCATCATATCCACATGTAAATTACCATACTTATAACAGTTGTTTACCAAGTGTTAATCACCACATTCATAGCAACATGTTAAATATCATACCTATAACAGATGGTAACCACATATAATTCACCATATTACCACGTAAACAACATGTAATTAATATGGTATCCATTTCCTAAAATATGCAAGGTACATAACCTTTCGTGTCTTTCATTAGCTTTTGTTGGTACATATAAACATATATAAACTAAAAGTGATAAATCTAAACTACAATTATTAATTTCTCGCAACCTAACAATTAATAATCAAACTAATCTCACTTTAAATAATAGTAAACATCAATAATGAGTAAACAATTTCTATTACTTAGCGGGTCTTACTGATAAATGGGCGGGGCTTATTTTAAGTGTCATTTTTCAATTTTGTTGTAAGAGGTCAACCCATTTTTGAAAAAAAAACTATTTTATTTTTGGACCGATCGTTTTAAAATTTGTATGGGAAATGTAATTTTCAATTTTGGCTTCAGTTTTAGAAAAAAAAGGGTTTTTCTATTAATTTTTTTACAAATTTCAAAAGACGAGAAGTGTATGAGTGAATATGCTAGAATGAAAACTGAGACAGTTTTGGAATCTTTGGAACATTCCGAAAAAATGTATAGAGCTTTTTTAATTTTCCTTCCTTTTTTTTATTAACCTTTTTTTGATGACTAACTGATATTTAAAAAAAATGGATGGTCAAATTACATTAGTTTGGGGACGAGGGGGCTCCTCCATTCACCACAGACAGCCCCGGGATAGAGCCCCCCTGGGGGCCATGGATAATAGTAAATGATAAAAATTACACCAACAATTATTTATTTCAAACACTGAAAATACTTGTGAGAAAATTAAATATTGAAATTTAATGTCAAAATAACTATATAATTAGGCCTCAAAATATCCTATGTACAATAATTCAAATATATATTCTTAATAAAAACATTAAATTAAATGGGTTGAAATTGTATTTAAATATCTTTACAAAATGTTAGATTTTTTAACACACGGATTTAATTTAGAGGGAAATTACTAGATATGGCAACACCGACTCAATTTTCAATAAAAAGTCTCCATTTAAATTATTTAATTACAACATAAAGTTAATGCATTTCTTATAACATTAAATTTAATAAAGTTATATAATATATTAAAAAGTAAGGAATCAGCACTAAATAACTTTAATGGAAATATAAATTTAAACCTTAGCTACTCAAGAAACATAGTAATTATGATTATTTCTAAATATAAAATGGCATCCTTTATACAACTAAGAAAATTAATGCAGACACTCAGGCTCATAGTAAATAAATAGAGAAGTATACCAAGGTTCGAATTCATTGACGGTGAACTTGATCCGTTCTTCAGCAACGATGTAAACAAATGACGTCACGCAGAGTACTGCCTAAGTGAGAATTATGAAGGTGGGGCGAAGTAAACAGATAGAATAAACAATAAACAATGTGTTTTTGTTAACTTGCAGTACCTAGATAAGCTTTATATATTTAATACCAGGCTGGCACTTATAAGTTGGTTTATTGGCAAACTTGTACAATATAAGTTGGCACCTACTCAAATGTCCATTATCTAATATATAAACCTATTTGCCTATCGTAAAAGGTTATATTAAGCACAATTTGACGAATGACTCTTTCAATAAGATTCTTATTTATTTAGTCATCTTTACTCTACTGGAGAGTTTGAAGGCTATCAAGTTGAATATTGTGAGGGAATAGAAAGAGAATCATGATAAAAACATAATTTTATTTAATTAATTACCATAAAAATGCACATTTAACTCTATAGTAGCACATTTGTAATTTAAAAACAAATGGAAACAACTCTGTGTGACGTCATTCGTCTTAATCGCGGTCACGTCAAAGTATTTTCAGATGTTCCAATATTGTACTTAGCATACTTTACTATTTATTTACTATGCTCAAACTTAAATAAATAAAATTATAAGTTCACCAAGATTAACAGAGTGACTCAGCAGAAAATAATAAGTAACAGAATTACTGTAGCCAACATATTAGTGAAATAATTACTTATATTCACAGCAATAAGTAAATATTGACAATTACAAATATTTTTAATGTCTAACTTAATGGTCGTTAACTTATTTTTAGAACAACAATGAGTGAAAAGAGACAATTGATATCTAGTGACGCTATACTAATTTTATTAATATTATTCGAAAATAATACACAATTTATAATTTAAATCACACATTACTCCCATAACATTTTGGTGCTGTTAACTAGATAACTTTAACTTAAATTATGTGGTTGTTTAAACTTTTTCTCTTTATATCTCCCTAAATATCTCTAGCATATTGCAGACTAATAATCCTTGACAGTTTTTGTTTTGTGTGAGCCATCACTTCCACCACTCCCTGTCTCTCAGATGCACCACAATGATAACTCTCTCTGACATTATTGGAAATGGAGTCAGAGTCTAGAAATCCGTTAGTTCTGTCTGATGGAAGAAAAGAACACCATTAACATTAATACAGTTCATATCAACAACAGAATCACCATTCAGATTATTCAGAGAGTGACTTACTGTTGACCTCTGTCTAACTTTATGGCGAGTAGCAGAGGTTGTTTGTCCTGAACCAGAAGAGTAATTAGTTGAACTTCCATCTACATTTGAACCTAAAATTGAGCCAAATGGTTGACTGCGATGCACATTAGAATAGTCTTTGATATTTCTATTATATGCATCATTCTCACATGATTTTTTTCCACGTACTGCAGGAGTTTCAGTTTTTATCCTTGGATAGTTGTACGGGTTATAAGGTTTCTCAATTGAAGAATAACGTACGTCATTATTTATAGGTCCAGTTCTATGTAACCGAGATGAGTAGTTTGAGTAAGTTCTGGAGACAGAAGGAGAATTAATTCCATCATTTAGTTTCATAGTTATACTTCCATTAATTTCCATGTCATTTGAATCTAATTCAAAAGAATTGTCGATGGAGAAACTGGATTTAGGCTTAATAATCTTTTCATTGTAAATTCTATTTCTTTCCTTTTCAATATCAGCTTTTCTCTTATCTTCAGCAGCTCTCTTTCTCTTCATTTCTTCAGCAGCTCTCTTTCTCTCCATTTCCTCAGCAGCTCTCTTTCTCTTCATTTCTTCGGCTGCTCTCTTTCTCTCCATTTCCTCAGCAGCTCTCTTTCTCTTCATTTCTTCAGCAGCTCTCTTTCTCTCCATTTCCTCAGCAGCTCTCTTTCTCTCCATTTCCTCAGCAGCTCTCTTTCTCTCCACTTCTTCAGCAGCTCTCTTTCTCTCCATTTCATCAGCAGCTCTCTTTCTCTTCATTTCTTCAGCAGTTCTCTTTCTCTCCATTTCCTCAGCAGCTCTCTTTCTCTCCACTTCTTCAGCAGCTCTCTTTCTCTCCATTTCCTCAGCAGCTCTCTTTCTCTCCATTTCTTCAGCAGCTCTCTTTCTCTCCATTTCATCAGCAGCTCTCTTTCTCTTCATTTCTTCAGCAGCTCTCTTTCTCTCCATTTCCTCAGCAGCTCTCTTTCTCTCCACTTCTTCAGCAGCTCTCTTTCTCTCCATTTCCTCAGCAGCTCTCTTTCTCTCCATTTCTTCAGCAGCTCTCTTTCTCTCCATTTCATCAGCAGCTCTCTTTCTCTTCATTTCTTCAGCAGCTCTCTTTCTCTCCATTTCCTCAGCAGCTCTCTTTCTCTTCATTTCTTCAGCTGCTCTCTTTCTCTCCATTTCCTCAGCAGCTCTCTTTCTCTTCATTTCTTCAGCAGCTCTCTTTCTCTCCATTTCCTCAGCAGCTCTCTTTCTCTCCATTTCCTCAGCAGCTCTCTTTCTCTCCACTTCTTCAGCAGCTCTCTTTCTCTCCATTTCCTCAGCAGCTCTCTTTCTCTCCATTTCCTCACCAGCTCTCATTCTCTCCTGTTCTTTTTTCACTTCATCATTAATCTCTTTCACAAACTCTTCAAACTCCTCCTGATGTTTCCTCATTGCACTCAAATCAATATTGTCATTTTCTGCAAGAGAATCAAGTACTTCATCACAATGACTCATCACTTTCTTTGCAAGTTTTTTGAATTTCTTTTTCACAGCTAAGCATCTATTTTCTAATTCATGACGAGTTTCTGCTAATTGTAGTTGTTCCTCATCATTTTTAATGAACACATCAACATCTCTCTTCAGTTTATTAAATTTCTTTTTCTCATCTAACCATTTAATACCTACTTTAACCTCTGATTGTACGTCACTGAGTGGAACCAAACTACCCACTTTAACCTCCGATTGCACGTCACTGAGTGGAACCAAACTACCCACTTTAACCTCCGATTGTACGTCACTGACTGGAACCAAACTACCCACTTTAACCTCCGATTGCACGTCACTGAGTGGAACCAAACTACCCACTTTAACCTCCGATTGTACGTCACTGACTGGAACCAAACTACCCACTTTAACCTCCGATTGCACGTCACTGAGTGGAACCAAACTACCCACTTTAACCTCCGATTGTACGTCACTGAGTGAAACCAAACTACCCACTTTAACCTCCGATTGTACGTCACTGAGTGGAATCAAACTACCCACTTTAACCTCCGATTGCACGTCACTGAGTGGAACCAAACTACCCACTTTAACCTCCGATTGTACGTCACTGAGTGGAACCAAACTACCCACTTTAAACTCCGATTGCACGTCACTGAGTGGAACCAAACTACCCACTTTAACCTCCGATTGTACGTCACTGAGTGGAACCAAACTACCCACTTTAAACTCCGATTGCACGTCACTGAGTGGAACCAAACTACTCTCCATCTCCTCACCATCTCTGTTACTCTCCAATTCTTTTTTCACTTCATCATTAATCTCTTTCACAAACTCTTCAAACTCCTCCTGATGTTTCCTCATTGCACTCAAACCAATATTGTCATTTTCTCCAAGAGAATCGAGTACTTCATCACAATGACTCATCACTTTCTTAGCAAGTTTGTCGCTGATAGTCTTTGAACGCAGAAGTTTCCTAAACTTCATTTTCTCATCTAAGCATTTACTTTCAAATTCATTACGAGTTTCTGCTAAGTGTAGTTCCTCCTCATCATTTCTATTGAACACATCAACATCTCTCTTCAGTTCGTTCAAAATTTCTATGTCATACTTTTTCTCACTCGATTCATTCCATAAGATGCCTGAAGATGTAATGATGTGCTTCTTTCCTCTAATTTCAATCAATTTACCTCCTTCCTGAGGAACAGCAATCCACAATTTCTCTCCTCGCTTATTGCCTTTAGGGTTAATGATGAGGTCTTCGACATACAAAGGATCAATGGATTTCGTTTCAGAAAGACATGCTGCATGGTAAGCTGCACCCAGAGCAACGGCTTCATCTTCATTGATTGTGCGACTGATCTTGCAACTGGCACCTCTTTGGACGAAATAGTCGGACAAGAACTTTCGCATCAATGGGACTCGAGAAATACCTCCACACATTACAATCTCATCAACTTGAGAATGAGGAAAGTTACAATCACTAAATAGCTCGTCTAATATGTCGATAATGATTTCATTCATATAATTGTTCATCTTTTCAAATTGTTGTCTGGTAATCAAACATTTATAATCACTAGCACCATCAAAATTTTCCAATAAATTAGCTGTACGAGTTGACTCAGTCAATTCACATCTGATTTTTTGACACACTAACCTGAGTTTCTCTGTCTCTTTCCTACCATCTATCTTAATTCCATGTTTTTTTAATATTTCCTCTTTGAAATGATTGACTAACTTCTCATCCATAACATTTCCAGACACTTCAGTTGTACCGTCAATTCCATAAACTTTCAATTTATTCTCCTTTATCCCAACAAGAGCGACACTTAGACCTCCTGACCCCAAATCAAACACCAAAATGTTGATGTTTTTAGTCTTCTCTTCAGAGTTGTTCATCTTATAGTTGATGGCTGCTGCGGTTGGTTCGTTGAGGATTGACAACACGTTCAGTCCGGCAATTGCCGCAGCTTCTCTGATGCTCTGACGATGTTTGTTACTGAAGTATGTGGGAACACAAATGACAGCATCCTTAACCTCTTGTCCAAGATGGTTGTCTGCCACTCCTTTCATGTATTTTATCAACATAGAACTGATTTGTACAGTATTCAATGAATAATCCTCAGATTTACGTTTGACTGAGAAGGTATCAGGACTGTCAGAGTGAAATATCTTGTTTTTAGGTTCAATCACTGTCTTTTCAATCATCAGAAGTGCAGAATTCTTTGAATCTTCACCAAAATATCGTTCATTATCAGAAAAAGTGACATAAGATGGGGTAGTTTTCTTGAATTTTTCATTGGCGATGACCTCAACGTTTCTACCAACCAGAGCCGCGACACAACATTTGCTGGTACCGAAGTCTATCCCCATTGTTAGACCTCCAGTAGATGTAGCTGAAAAGAAAAATTTAGAATTGTATGATCTGAATATCGACAATTAATTTACATTATAAATATTCATGTTATGGTATTGAATAGTGAACTGAAGTAGAATAGAAACAATTTGAAATTACATGAAGGAATAAAAAAAATAATATATTACAAGACGTTCAAGTGAAAGAAATTGAGGAACTAGAACGATGAAAATAGTTTGAACGATGGTTCCAAGATTGAAGTCAATTACATAACAATCAGTGGTAGTCCTTAGCTCAGTGGTGGGCAAAGGCAGCACTCAGTGCTCTTTTGGCACTATGAGCGGCACTCGTACCCACCAGGGAAAATGTGCTTTATTTTCTTCCAAAGAGAATTTAGAATTTTTAGCCCTGACTGTTTTACAAATTACAAGGATAATATAAAAGAGGATGGTCAACTAATTGAAGAACAGTATATTTGTAATGACCTTGATACTTTGATAGTCAATTTTATCCGGTGATAAGGTATTTTTAGTTTATTGTTAAAGTAGTGCCGTGTTTAAAAAAAATTACCACTGACTCTTTTTATCTGAATCAGTTATTCTTACACTGGTAAGAATTTGCGCAATCATTTTTAGTTCCCTTTTTAATAAGTTAGGTAGCCATTGTCATTTATCCTGTGATCTTATGAATTAGTTATTAAGTTTTTATTACTTGCAAAATAACTTATTTTTGTTTTTATTGTGAATTATTTTCACATGAAAAAAGAAAAGTATAATTATATTAATTCCTTTTAACTCAAATAATAAATATACTATCAATATTTATGAGCAAAATATGTACGATTGTACATACATTTACCTCAATAAAATCTACCACTTCATTCTAATTACTCAGTATCCCATTCATTTAGAAAACGAAGAGAAAATGGTAACGGCACCATGATGTCGTATTTCGGCACTGAAAAATACAACATGTGCCCACTTTTGCCTTAGCTACAGGTAAGAAATAAAGGAAAGTAACTCCACCCAAGCAACTCTATTATTAGAGTGTTGTATTTAGGAGTTGTAAGAGAAACTGAAGAGGATGTAGTAAATAAAGCCTTTGTGAACCTAATGATGTAGCTAGTTAACTGAAAACGGATATAATATTTGGTTAATTTTGGTATCTAGCAGCTATGAAATATCTAAATTTAAAATTAATTAAGTAGGCTATATTGTAAATGAGGTTGGGAAATTATTATAGCTCTGTAGACTACATTTTCTATAGGCTAAAACTCCAGCTTATGTAAAAGGATTTTCGATTTCTAAAAGCCACTAGGGTCATGTAATTTCTGCAACGGTAATGTAAATAATAGTGTTAAACATATATTTAATTCGTCTGCGAAGTATCTGGTTATACGTATATTAGCTAATTATATTCAGAGGTAGAAAGATCTAAATAATTTTTTTTAAATTATTTATAGAAAGTTTGCTTCTTCTGGCAAGAGGCCTTAAGAAATAAAAAAAAACATTATTAATAATATCTTTATTCGTCAATATTTATTAATTGATTCTGCCCTTATAGATTTCAATTGATTAGCAATGTTATTTAAATATTTAATGAGATGAAACTATACCGTAAAAAGCAAGCGCGTAATTTTCACAAAATTAAAGCCTATTTAGTTGGTGATACAATCATTTCATTTTATAATAGTTTTTCTAAATGTGGAATATTATTATTTACTAAAATCTGATCAAGAAATTATATTCTGAGACTGTTATTGTTTCTACTGAGTTGATTTAAAATGTTGTTAAAGAAAATCTAAAGTTTTAATCCCCGAATGAATAAGATTTTCTCCAAGTAGCTAGAGAGATTAACCTGTAATTCAATTCAATAAATTTTGTATCAAAACTTCAATTCAGTAAAAACTATCTCATAATCCTGAAGAGAAAATTATATTAGTCAATTTGAGATGGTATCAGTGGAGAACTAGTTTGTGAGTCTGAATTATGAAAGACTAATTCCCACTTGACAGCTAGTCAAGTCTTTTGTACTCAGTTGGTGCATTGTCAATTCAAATCTTAAATAAATGAAGATACTAAAAGATTAGCTGCGTATTTGGACGATCTGATAGTAAGAAGAATTAGAGCAGATGAGGAATTTTCTACTGGAAATTCTCAAAACAAATTACCTGATAACAAAAATTTGAAAACTAGTGATTTACTACCAAAATATACTATTGGGTGAAGAACTTAAATATATCCACATGCTACCCACTAATCCATACTCACAGATTTGTTTTTTCTCCTGAAGTGACGACAGCAACCTTAGGCAATCGTCTGGTGAAGCTTTGGACATATCGTCAGAATAGAGAATATTGTCAGATGTCTTCTCTACTTTCAGTCTGTCACTGCCCTGAATTTTATTCTTCGATATTTCAAGTTCCTCAGTAGAACTTAATGACTTTTTGTTGGCAGATCCTAGCTTGTTTCTCTCAAAGGTTGATGACTCAGCATATTTTAGACAAGGAATAGTTTGTCTCTCTTGATCTACAACAAATTCTCCAGTAACGTCACCTGCTCTAACAGAAGAAGAAAAATTTGAACTTTCATGATGATATGGACTGGTTAACGATATCACAGTGTGAGTCTTACTAGAGCCTCCTTCGTGTGAACCAGAGTCAATTTCAGCATTTTTAGAGACTCTTTGTGAACCAGAGCCAGTCTGAAGATATCCAGAGCCTCTTAGTGAACCAGAGCCAGTCTGAGGATATCCAGAGCCTCTTTGTGAACCAGAGACAGTCTGAGGATATCCAAAGTCTCTCTGTGAACCAGAGACAGTCTGAGGATATCTAGAGCCTCTTTGTGAACCAGAGCCAGTCTGAGGATAACCAGAGCCTCTCTGTGAACCAGAGACAGTCTGAGGATATCTAGAGCCTCTTTGTGAACCAGAGCCAGTCTGAGGATAACCAGAGCCTCTTTGTGAATCAGAGCCAGTCTGAGGATATCCAGAGTCTCCTTGTGAACCAGAGACAGTCTGAGGATATCCAGAGTCTTCTTGTGAACCAGAGCTAGTCTGAGGATATCCAGAGTCTCTTTGTGAACCAGAGCCAATGTGAGGATACCCAGAGTCTTCTTGTGAACCAGAGCTAGTCTGAGGATATCTGGAGTTTCTTAGTGAACCAGAGCCTAGGTGAACATTTCCAGGAGTTTCCCTGTATCTTTGATTTAATTCAGTCCTTGATTCTGGCAAATTTCGAGAAACTCTGACTGCATTAGAATCCTTCCTCCATTGGGAATAGTTTTGTTTTTTCAAATAGACTAAAAACTTCTTTACAACCTCTTCTTGTACACAACTCAGTCTGTTGATCTCCTCTTCTAACTCTTCCAAATCACTATTTGCAGATATTGATGAGTTGGTTACCATTTTCTGTTTCTCTTCAATGTTATCATTTATGAATGATTCACTACACGAATCAAAACATTCGTTCCGCTTTTTGTTAATTACAGCTAACTTCTTCCTACACTTATCTTCATATTCTTTTTCTTTATCTTTGAAAATATTTTCTAATGATTTAAACTCATTCAAATACTCATTTGGCATACAAAACAACAATAATCTGTAATATGAAGACGAGGCATGAATGATTTTATTTTGATCTAAATTAAAATACAGTGTTGGAGAAACAGAGAACAACAAAAAATTAAAATACGATATGGATTTCATTTTTCCAGTTTTGATTGGTGTCTCAGCAGGTCCAGAATATTCATTCAATATCATTTCGTTTTGAACATTTTTCGAATTTTCATACATAGTATTTTTATAATTTTCAAAGAGTATATCTTTACCCAATTTAACAGTCCTATTAAGAATAGAATCAGAGCACCTTCTATTCACCAAACCTCTTTGAACTGCAGACTCCAACACTGCACCTGTAATGACTCCATCAGGAAACTCTCCAAACTTCTTTATTTTTCTATCCTTCAGTAGTTTTCTCAATTGATTTTTAACAAATGGTGATTTGGTGAATTCACCTGTCAGGATAACCTGGTCAATATCACTGTTCGTGCTTAGTCCTGAAGTGGAAGATTTAAGATTTTCAATTATCCATACTATTTTAGGACCAACATTATCATTATAATAAACTTCATTTGATGTCAGAGAAATTCTTTCATTCTTATGCATGATGGTTGTTTCTTCTTGAGAGGAAAGAAAAATATTGGCTTTTTCTGCAGACAAACGAAGTTTTTCATTGTCATTAACTGAGTCATTCTTATTCATTAATTTAATTTTCAAAATATCTCTGATGTTTTCATCAATATCAATGCCTCCAAACTCTAATGTCACAGATGGAAGTTCCTCGAAACTAATTTTTCTTGCAGTAATCATTGAAGCAGAAGTAAATCCTCCCCCAAAATTAACAACAGCAACATTCTCAGTTTCTCTCTCCACCATTGCATGGTATCTGATGGCAGTTGCTAAGGCAGTGGAGTCATCTACTAGTCTGACGTCATCAAATCCAGCAATGGTACCAGCATTGACAGTAGCTTGTCTCTGACAACTGTTGAAACCTGGTGGTACTGAAATAACTGCTGCATTCACTGGATGCTTCAGTTTCTTCTCTGCCAAATATTTCATTTTAGAAAATAACATGGCGGCTACTTGCTCAGGGTAGAGCTGCAACTTTTTACCTTCATTATAAACTTCTACTCCGCAAAGTTCATGATCCATCTTTACCAATTTGAGTGGAAATTGTAAACCTAATGCCACAGCATCTTCAAAACTCTTTCCCATCAGTTTCTTGACGGCAAACACAGTGTTTCTCGGATTTTCTCCCATCTGTCTCTTGGCTTTCTCTCCAACCAATCTTCCATCCTTAGTGAAGGCAACATAAGAAGGCATGGATTTGTTACCAAACTCATCTTCAAATATCTCCACTTTGCCGTTGATGAAGTAACCGAACTTGCAGGAAGTTGTCCCGAAATCGATACCCATGAAGGATTCGTCTGCACAGTACGCCATGATTTCAGTTCTGTGGAAGAGAGAAATTATAGTTTATCATTAAATTATGTAAATGCTATAAATAAAAACAAAAATCTATAACAGAAGTAATTGTAAACTAATATATTAGCATGACTACATCACTCGTTTCTGTTCAAAATGAAGGAAGAGTTGGGAAATGTTAAGAGACTGTGGAGAAATTATTGTTCATAATTGTCCCTAATATATAATATAATTGAATGGTAGTTACAATGGGGAAATAAATATTAATATAGATGGTAAAATGTATTTTCTGTATGTAAAAGACTTACCTAAAATAAAAATATTTACATTATTATATGTATAAAGATACATACTATCAAATATTAATAATGAACTTTAATAATCCTTATTCCAACAAAAAATAATGCAATTTCTTCATTTTTACTTGTGGAAAAAGTATTCGTACATGAAGAAAAAACATACCTTAATTTGCGTGACCGGTAATTTGACCCCAGTTACGTGATTATTGGATGATTCACTTAATTAAATATTATGTGAATATTATATAAACAAGCTGCGAGATTTTAGGATGAATTCATTAGTTTATCTCTTCAAAATATATTCTTCAGTTCCCTTCAAATCTCTTCAAAAGACAACTGCTGCATCAGAAGTACTAAGAGTTATTAAAGGCAATCGTCTATAATCGTAACAAATGAAATATTTAAAATACTAGTTTATTTTAGTTGCATACTATTTTGTTCTATTATTCTCAGAGTCAAATTACAACACTGAGGACAGATCACGGGGGTCAAATTACCTGGGGTTGAATTACCAGGGGTCAAATTACCAGGGGTCGAACTATCAGGGGTCAAATTATCAGGGGTCAAATTACTAGGGGTCGAACTATCAGGGGTCAAATTACCAGGGGTCGAACTATCAGGGGTCAAATTATCAGGGGTCAAATTACTAGGGGTCGAACTATCAGGGGTCAAATTACCAGGGGTCGAACTATCAGGGGACAAATTACCAGGGGTCGAACTATCAGGGATCAAATTACCAGGGGTCGAACTATCATGGGACAAATTACCAGGGGTCAAATTACCAGGGGTCGAACTATCAGGGGTCAAATTACCAGGGGTCAAATTACCAGGGGTCAAATTATCAGTGGTCAAATGTACAGGGAGTAAAATTACCAGGGGTCGAATTACCGTGTGTCAAATTACCAGGGGTCGAACTATCAGGGGTCAAATTATCAGGGGTCAAATTACAAGGGTCGAACTATCAGGGGTCAAATTACCAGGGGTCGAACTATCAGGGGACAAATTACCAGGGGTCTAATTACCAGGGGTCGAACTATCAGGGATCAAATTACCAGGGGTCGAACTATCATGGGACAAATTACCAGGGGTCAAATTACCAGGGGTCGAACTATCAGGGGTCAAATTACCAGAGGTCGAACTATCAGGGGTCAAATTATCAGGGGTCAAATTACTAGGGGTCGAACTATCAGGGGTCAAATTACCAGGGGTCGAACTATCAGGGGACAAATTACCAGGGGTCTAATTACCAGGGGTCGAACTATCAGGGATCAAATTACCAGGGGTCGAACTATCATGGGAAAAATTACCAGGGGTCAAATTACCAGGGGTCGAACTATCAGGGGTCAAATTACCAGGGGTCAAATTATCAGGGGTCAAATTATCAGGGGTCAAATTATCAGTGGTCAAATGTACAGGGAGTCAAATTACCAGGGGTCGAATTACCGTGTGTCAAATTACCAGGGGTCGAACTATCAGGGGTCAAATTATCAGGGGTCAAATTACTAGGGGTCGAACTATCAGGGGTCAAATTACCAGGGGTCGAACTATCAGGGGACAAATTACCAGGGGTCTAATTACCAGGGGTCGAACTATCAGGGATCAAATTACCAGGGGTCAAATTACCAGGGGGTTAAATTTCCAGGGGGTCAAATTACCAGGGGGTCATTTTGTCAGGGGGTCAAACTATAAGGGTCAAATGTATAGGGAGTCAATATTACATAGTACCCTATAATTTAATAGTATGTATTTACATCTTTTAATCAGTTTAACAGTAACAGTCTATTGCTGTACATCTCAATTAATGATTTGCACACATTGAGTGATATTTTGTCTACATTATTATTGTCTATTGTCTTCATTGTTCTTGACTATTGTCTTCATTGTTCTTGACTATTGTCTTCATTGTTCTTGACTATTGTCTTCATTGTTCTTGACTATTGTCTACATTGCTCTTGACTATTGTCTTCATTGTTCTTGACTATTATCTTCATTGTTCTTGACTATTGTCTTCATTGTTCTTGACTATTGTCTTCATTGTTCTTGACTATTGTCTTCATTGTTCTTGATTATTGTCTTCATTGTTCTTGACTATTGTCTTCATTGTTCTTGACTATTGTCTTCATTGTTCTTGATTATTGTCTTCATTGTTCTTGACTATTGTCTTCACTGTTCTTGACTATTGTCTTCATTGTTCTTGACTATTGTCTTCATTGTTCTTGACTATTGTCTTCATTGTTCTTGACTATTGTCTACATTGTTCTTGACTATTGTCTTCATTGTTCTTGACTATTGTCTTCATTGTTCTTGACTATTGTCTTCACTGTTCTTGACTATTGTCTTCATTGTTCTTGACTATTGTCTTCATTGTTCTTGACTATTGTCTTCATTGTTCTTGACTATTGTCTTCATTGTTCTTGATTATTGTCTTCATTGTTCTTGACTATTGTCTACATTGTTCTTGACTATTGTCTTCATTGTTCTTGACTATTGTCTTCATTGTTTTTGACTATTGTCTTCATTGTTCTTGACTATTGTCTTCATTGTTCTTGACTATTGTCTTCATTGTTCTTGACTATTGTCTTCATTGTTCTTGACTATTGTCTTCATTGTTCTTGATTATTGTCTTCATTGTTCTTGACTATTGTCTTCATTGTTCTTGACAATTGTCTTCATTGTTCTTGACTATTATCTTCATTGTTCTTGACTATTGTCTTCATTGTTCTTGACTATTGTCTTCACTGTTCTTGACTATTGTCTTCATTGTTCTTGACTATTGTCTTCATTGTTCTTGACTATTGTCTTCACTGTTCTTGACTATTGTCTTCATTGTTCTTGACTATTGTCTTCATTGTTCTTGATTAATGTCTTCATTGTTCTTGACTATTGTCTTCATTGATTTTGACTATTGTCTTCATTGTTCTTGACTATTGTCTTCATTGTTCTTGACTATTGTCTTCATTGTTCTTGACTATTGTCTACATTGTTCTTGACTATTGTCTTCATTGTTCTTGACTATTGTCTTCATTGTTCTTGACTATTGTCTACATTGTTCTTGACTATTCTCTTCATTGTTCTTGACTATTGTCTTCATTGTTCTTGACTATTGTCTACATTGTTCTTGACTATTGTCTTCATTGTTCTTGACTATTGTCTTCATTGTTCTTGACTATTGTCTTCATTGTTCTTGACTATTGTCTTCATTGTTATTGACTATTGTCTTCATTGTTCTTGACTATTGTCTTCATTGTTCTTGACTATTGTCTTCATTGTTCTTGACTATTGTTTTCATTGTTCTTGACTATTGTCTTCATTGTTTTTGACTATTGTCTTCATTGTTCTTGACTATTGTCTACATTGTTCTGACAATTGTTTTCATTGTTCTTGACTATTTTCTTCATTGTTCTTGACTATTGTCTTCATTGTTCTTGACTATTGTCTTCATTGTTCTTGAATTGTCTTCATTGTTCTTGACTATTGTCTTCATTGTTCTTGACTATTGTCTTCATTGTTCTTGACTATTGTCTTCATTGTTCTTGACTATTGTGTTCATTGTTCTTGACTATTGTCTTCATTGTTCTTGACTATTGTCTTCATTGTTCTTGACTATTGTATTCATTGTTCTTGACTATTGTCTTCATTGTTCTTGACTATTGTCTTCATTGTTCTTGACTATTGCCTTCATTGTTCTTGACTATTGTCTTCATTGTTCTTGACTATTGTCTTCATTGTTCTTGACTATTATCTTCATTGTTCTTGACTATTGTCTTCATTGTTATTGACTATTGTCTTCATTGTTCTTGACTATTGTCTTCATTGTTCTTGACTATTGTCTTCATTGTTCTTGACTATTGTCTACATTGTTCTTGACTATTGTCTTAATTGTTCTTGACTATTGTCTTCATTGTTCTTGACTATTGTGTTCATTGTTCTTGACTATTGTCTTCATTGTTCTTGACTATTGTCTTCATTGTTCTTGACTATTGTCTACATTGTTCTGACAATTGTCTTCATTGTTCTTGACTATTGTCTTCATTGTTCTTGACTATTGTCTTCATTGTTCTTGACTATTGTCTTCATTGTTCTTGATTAATGTCTTCATTGTTCTTGACTATTGTCTTCATTGATTTTGACTATTGTCTTCATTGTTCTGACTATTGTCTTCATTGTTCTTGACTATTGTCTTCATTGTTCTTGACTATTGTCTTCATTGTTCTTGACTATTGTCTTCATTGTTCTTGACTATTGTCTCCATTGTTCTTGACTATTGTCTTCATTGTTCTTGACTATTGTCTCCATTGTTCTTGACTATTGTCTTCATTGTTCTTGATATTTGTTGGTGATCTTCTCATAGCTTAAATTTTCAAATATTGCCATAAATTCTCCATTGGGTTCAAGTCTGGGGACTGACTTGGCCATGGCAAGACATGAACAAGAAAATGTTTTGCTGAGAATAACGTTGATGTCTTGCAATGGCCAAGTCACTCCGGAGACTTGAACCCAATGGAGAATTTATGGCAATGTTTGGAAATTAAAAAAAGAGAACTAACAAATATGATGATGGGGACAAAATAGCACTCAACTGAGACGTACAGGAATAGACTTGTTGTTGTTGAACTCAATATAAGATATGATCAAGATATTGAATTGAAATAATATATATTTCAGATGATTATCAACTTACAAACTGAACATATTTAGTAATTGCAGTGAAACTATTAAAACATTAGGTGATGAGAAACAACTGTCAAAAAGAGTCTATTGTTGCTGCTGTAATAAAAGTGACAAGTAGGTACATGGAGGTGGGTACATAATAAAAGTGATAAAATACAAGCTACATTGATATCTTAAATAGATCACACAAGAGAACTTGCACATCAAAATATAATAGCAAACTTACCTATTTTGTCTTTGATTTCAGTTGATAGTTTTTGTTCAGTGAAACGATGCCTCCTTTGTCATTCGGATTGAGATTTGAAACCTGAAACATAAACAGAAAATAAGCTAATGTTGGTGACTTGAAATATTATGAGAAAATAATCATTTGAACCCTTCACTGCGTGGTGTAACATATGTGGTACCATCTAAGAAATATAAAATATCAATGGATTAATTAAAATATCAATGGATTAATTAAAATATCTGTGGATTAATTAAAATATCAATGGATTAAGTAAAATATCAATTGATTAATTAAAATATCAATGGATTAATTAAAATATCAATGGATTAATTAAAATATCTATGGATTAATTAAAATATCAATGGATTAATTAAAATATCTATGGATTAATTAAAATATCAATGGATTGATTAAAATATCGATGGATTAATTAAATATCTATGGATTAATTAAAATATCTATGGATTAATTAAAATATCAATGGATTAATTAAAATATCTATGGATTAATTAAAATATCAATTGATTAATTAAAATATCAATGGATTAATTAAAATATCAATGGATTAAATAAAACATCAATGGATTAATTAAAACATCAATGGATTAATTGAAATATCAATGGATTAATTAAAATATCAATTGATTAATTAAAATATCAATTGATTAATTAAAATATCAATGGATTAATTAAAATATCAATGGATTAATTAAAATATCAATGGATTAATTAAAATATCTGTGGATTATTTAAAATATCAATGGATTGGGTAAAATATCAATTGATTAATTAAAATATCAATGGATTAATTAAAATATCAATTGATTAATTAAAATATCTATGGATTAATTAAAATATCAATGGATTAATTAAAATATCTATGGATTAATTAAAATATCAATGGATTGATTAAAATATCGATGGATTAATTAAATATCTATGGATTAATTAAAATATCTATGGATTAATTAAAATATCAATGGATTAATTAAAATATCTATGGATTAATTAAAATATCAATTGATTAATTAAAATATCAATGGATTAATTAAAATATCAATGGATTAAATATAACATCAATGGATTAATTAAAACATCAATGGATTAATTGAAATATCAATGGATTAATTAAAATATCAATTGATTAATTAAAATATCAATGGATTAATTAAAATATAAATGGATTAATTAAAATATCACTGGATTAATTAAAATATCTATGGATTAATTAAAATATCAATGGATTAATTAAAATATCTATGGATTAATTAAAATATCAATGGATTGATTAAAATATCAATGGATTGATTAAAATATCGATGGATTACTTAAATATCTATGGATTAATTAAAATATCTATGGATTAATTAAAATATCAATGGATTAATTAAAATATCTATGGATTAATTAAAATATCAATTGATTAATTAAAATATCAATGGATTAATTAAAATATCAATGGATTAAAAAAAACATCAATGGATTAATTAAAACATCAATGGATTAATTAAAATATCAATGGATTAATTAAAATATCAATTGATTAATTAAAATATCAATGGATTAATTAAAATATCAATGGATTAATTAAAATATCTATGGATTAATTAAAATATCAATGGATTGATTAAAATATCGATGGATTAATTAAATATCTATAGATTAATTAAAATATCTATGGATTAATTAAAATATCAATGGATTAATTAAAATATCTATGGATTAATTAAAATATCAATTGATTAATTAAAATATCAATGGATTAATTAAAATATCAATGGATTAAATAAAACATCAATGGATTAATTAAAACATCAATGGATTAATTAAAATATCAATGGATTAATTAAAATATCAATTGATTAATTAAAATATCAATGGATTAATTAAAATATCACTGGATTAATTAAAATATAAATGGATTAATTAAAATATCTATGGATTAATTAAAATATCAATGGATTGATTAAAATAGCGATGGATTAATTAAATATCTATGGATTAATTAAAATATCAATGGATTAATTAAAATATCAATGGATTAATTAAAATATCAATTGATTAATTAAAATATCAATGGATTAATTAAAATATCAATGGATTAATTAAAACATCAATGGATTAATTAAAATATCGATGGATTAATTAAAATATCTATGGAATAATTAAAATATCAATGGATTAATTAAAATATCGATGGATTAATTCAAATATCTATGGATTAATTGAAATATCAATGGATTAATTAAAATATCTATGGATTAATCAAAATATCAATGGATTAATTAAAAAATCAATGGATTAATTAAAATATCAATGGATTAATTAAAATATCAATGGATTAATTAAAATATCAATGGATTAATTAAAACATCAATGGATTAATCAAAATATCAATGGATTAATTAAAACATCAATGGATTAATTAAAATATCTATGGATTAATTAAAATAGCAATGGATTAATTAAAATATCGATGGATTAATTAAAATATCTATGGTTTAATTAATATATCAATAGATTAATTAAAATATCAATGGATTAATTAAAATATCTATGGATTAATCAAAATATCAATGGATTATTCAAAATATCAATGGATTAATTAAAATATCAATGGATTAATCAAAATATCAATGGATTAATTAATATATCAATAGATTAATTAAAATATCAATGGATTAATTAAAATATCAATTGATTAATTAAAATATCAATGGATTAATTAAAATATCAATGGATTAATTAAAATATCAATGGATTATTTAAAATATCAATGGATTAATTAAAATATCAATGGATTAATTAAAATATCAATGGATTATTTAAAATCTGTATGAGTTCTTCAAGGGAAATAATAAATAATATCCTTATCTTTATTTATCTGTTTGTTTAACAGTGATAATTTAAAGTTCATTAAAGTTAATGAACTTTAAATTTCAAGCTTAATTTGAATTTAAGTTTAATCAATTCATATTCTCCATCATATAATATTATCGTCATTATTCAATTAATAACTTTAGCAAAATCTGAGGACCTAAAGTGTGGATGGTTAAATTGTACTAATATTGGTTCTATATTGGGAATACGATATTCTTAACGGGCAGGTACACTAGTAGGTGTAAAGTAATAAATAAATATATACTGAAAGTATAATTTAAATATAATTAATTGAATGGTCTTCTATGTTTCATAATCTGGATATAATCTGGCCGTGTAATTAAGTACACCCCGACTGTAACAACTGAACATTAGAAAGAGTTGTTATTATCTTCAAAGCAGATGACTAAGAATGATAAGATCAACAGATAGCAGGTGAGGGGAATGTCTGGCAGAAAATAAATGCACACAAAATGAGAGTTTGGATCTCTTATGCTTACAATAAGCTGCTCATCCGATCAAAAACTTGGGAGATGTGGAGATGAAAATGCAAAAGAACACCTACAAAAAGTTACCTAGTTTCTTCACCACATTCTGTTTAACACTGGTTACTTATTTTATAGTAACTATGCACGGTTACTTTGATAAGATAAGAGCTTATCAGTTGTAGGAGATTGGGTTCATATCATCTAGTTATTGATAAGGACTAATATAAATAGTAGCTAAGTAAATATTTTCCTCCAAACTGTAATAGTTTTGCAATTCCTAAAACCTTAGCAATGCAATCGATCGATATCGCAGATTGGAGCGCATGACATAAATAATAGATAATTGAATATATTAACAACAACAGAGAGGACAAAATTTGGAAATAACAGACAAGACAAAAACACAAATTGCCAAATTTTCTAATAAATAATTAGTACTAATATTTACAAGGTATTACACAGAGAATATCAATTGGAAAGTTTAAATAATAAGATTATTTGAGAAATATAATTAGAAAACATTTCACGAAAAGGAAACCTTACTGAAAAGTTCATGGAGGACATAAAAGTACAGGTAAAACTCGTACAACGCCCAGTACATGTACCGGTAAAGTGTCCGCTATGTTATCAGCGTTCGTTGTAAAGTCACTCCCTCTCGTTGAAAAGCAATTCCCCCCTCCCCCTCCTTTTAAAGATAATGTTATTTTTAAGTAGTTGCCAGCATCTCCCTTTAGTTGGAGTTAAGATGATTGAAATGCAGTTTTATAAATTTAGTATTAACTTTTTCACCAATAATTCTGACCCATCATTTTATGTGATAAATTGTAGTATATATTCATCTTTATTTCGTATATGTTTATATATGATAGCATGATGTACTTCAGTTAAGGTACATATCATGTCAATGTGTTCATGTTGTTGCTAAATAGGGTAGCTACATGCCAATGTTCAATTCTAAAGCCTTTTAAAAACAATAGTAATCTATGAGCATCATATCGATTTTTAATGTACCAGTTTTGTGTAATGCTGAGCAGAGAGAGTGAAGGACACTAGTAGAGTGTAAGGCAGTTATTGTTAGTAAGACAATATTAACAAGAACAAACGTGACTATGAATACCTAACTACACTAACTTTATTCGTTGCTAAACAAAGTAAAACTTGCATAGAGACAAATGTTATATATCTGTGTAGGTAGGTCAGTAATTAAATTACATATGTATTTAAATTGAAATTTAAGAATATTTAAAAGCACTAAACTACACATTACAGAATAGATCACTTCTTATATCATTTTTTTCCTGTAATCAATTTAAAGCTTAATTACTTGAATGTACTACGATTTTCCATTTTTTCCTACAGATTAGTTTCTTATTCTATTTTAGCAAAGTAAAAGCATTAAATTCGATGTGTGGAATGGTAATGGTACCTGAGTGTACCAGTGATATCATACCTCTTCTACAGCTCTACCTTACTACAGTACTACTGCTACTGTTTACTGTCTTAGAAGTTAGAAGCAGTTGTTAGAGTTAGAAGCAGTTGTTAGAGTTAGAAGCAGTTGTTAGAGTTAGAAGCAGTTGTTAGAGTTAGAAGCAGTTGTTAGAGTTAGAAGCAGTTGTTAGAGTTAGAAGCAGTTGTTAGAGTTAGAAGCAGTTGTTAGAGTTAGAAGCTATTGTTAGAGTTAGAAGCAGTTGTTAGAGTTAGAAGCAGTTGTTAGAGTTAGAAGCAGTTGTTAGAGTTAGAAGCAGTTGTTAGAGTTAGAAGCTATTGTTAGAGTTAGAAGCTATTGTTAGAGTTAGAAGCAGTTGTTAGAGTTAGAAGTAGTTGTTAGAGTTAGAAGTAGTTGTTGGAGTTAGAAGCAGTTCTTAGAGTTAGAAGCAGTTGTTAGAGTTAGAAGCAGTTGTTAGAGTTAGAAGCAGTTCTTAGAGTTAGAAGCAGTTGTTAGAGTTAGTTTCATCATTGTAGTTCAAAAATGTACCGCTAGAGAGGCTAAATGTCCTAACGATATACCATTAAATGTACGTACATTACATGTACCAAAATGCCTCTCCTGAAAAATAGCTATTTTGGAGTTATGACAGTGTACTCGCAAATGAGCGAAATGACATCGGCCGAAGGACTACAAATACAACCCGAATAGCTTCTAGCCACTGCCATTGACTTGATAATATTAATTATTTGTATATATTGGTTTGCACTTCGAAAATATTCACATCTTTGGTGTTGTTGGTGTTGTTGGTGTTGTTGTATGAGTGATCGTGTCTTGTGTGGGTGGGACTGAACGAAGGTGTTTACGTGTTTGCATCAGGTGTTTGATGTGTGGTGTGAATGTGGGGTTGTAGTGTCTGATGTTACCTGTAGGGATGTAGTGTTTGTCTGCGTTAATGATGATGTCAGTGAGGTGTTTTGTGGCAGCATCTATGGATGAGAAGGTGTTTATGTCAAAGTTGTGAAGTTATTTTCCACAGATGCTGAAAAGTCGGTCCAGTTAGCTCTATTGTACGTAGTTTGTGAATGTGTGTATATGTTTTTGTGCAGCAAGTGGGGTACTTGTTGTGCCTCTATTGGTTTCGTTTTGTTTGATGGATCTGAAAATATATTATTGAAGATTTAGAAAGTTTGTGCGTCAGTCATCGATAGAAGTTTCGTTGATTAGAATTATCTCAAAATTAAGGGCTTACGGCTATTGTAAATGTTTGCAAAAGCATGTGTATTCGCTCTCCAGTTTCTCACATTGTGCTGGATTATTCTAAATTGTGTGATTGGTATCTTTTTTTTTTTCATCGGGATCCGAAGAAAAAATTAACACCCTTTCGAAATTTGATAAATTGTTGTGACTTCTTGAGACTGGTCTAAATCTATTCTTAATACAGCTCAAAAAATTCAAGATATTGCTAAAAATACGTTTTCTTGGACAGTAAAAATTAGCTCCTAACACATAAATTTTCATTATCTATTTATTTATAAGTAAAAGTCAAATTGAAAAGAGAGCTGGATAGAAATATGCATTTCTATTATTTTTGATTAATAATTAGAATAGAAGTTTATTACTAGATATAAATTACTGTCCCCACTAAATTTGTATTGCTCTCTGTCTTCGTTCTCACAGTGTTGGAACTTAATTGTTTACCTGTGAGAACGAAAGCAAATAACTAAGCAGTGTCTTGCAGGTTCTCATAGGGTCATACTCATGAAGTTTCTCCAGTGTTTTCACAGATAGTACTGCCACTCTAAAGTCCTTGTTACACGGTGCGAGTAAACGTGCAAATTGGCCTAGCCAGTTACTGTAGTGCAGCTACTCGCACAGTGTGACCGCATTAGTCGAGTAACTGTTAAGGAAATTCGATGCTATGAACATTGAGTTAATGGCATGCGAGTACATTGGGACCAGCTGCTGTCCACTGTCACGAAAGTAACTCGCACCGTGTTACAAGGACTTAATGCAGCTAAGATTAGGACGACAGGATGCATTTCCGGCAGCTAGCTGAGAGTTGAACAGAGAGCAGCGATCTTCACTGGAGTTATCCTAGTTATGCAGGACATTATATCGCTTCTGTTCTGCTGTATTTGGGCGTCCCAATCTAGTCTATCACTCTCGGATAACATAGTTCACTCAGTCTACTTAAACTTTTTTAAATTCATAGATCTTTATTAAAGCTGTTGAAATATTAATCTATTATATTAAGTTCTATAATGCTTACATTTTTCTTTAAAATAAATCGATATAATTGAAGATATATTATTTTGTGGATCAAAATAAATTTAATAATTATTACGAGTTCGATGATCCAGTTGATCAATGACTTATTTAAGCAACATTTCAATTTCTTGTACAAAAACTAGAAAATAAAATATTATTATGAACGTTAGAGGGGTTCAAGCACTGACGACAATAGGCTATTAACTACCTACATTAATGAAATTGAAACGATTTGAAAGTAAAGGGGCTCCATGAACCAAGTCACCTACCACCAGTTGGTGACTATGCTCTTATGGATGTGAACTAACTAAAAAGCATAACATTACTATTCGGTGTGATTTATACTCTGTATTACACAGTATAATCCTATGACCGATTAACAAATAAAAATATTTGCCATATTTTAACTTCAAATTATAATCCACAGACCGCATTCAGAGGGGAAAAACATGGACCCTATGACTAACAAAAAATTTTCATACTTATTCAAAGGTATGATCCAAGGACCGATAAAAATGATCGCTAGTATTGACTAGGTAATTTATTATTATTAACCTCTTTCTCTTCCATTCACAACACACAGTCTCCTGAGGGCTACGGTTAATTTTAATAACAATCTATATATTTAAAAACTGAATTAAAAGGCGAGGAGAAATAAAATTTCAAACAGAGTAACAATTTACACTTCTATAAATCCTAAAATAATACATTTATATTCTTAATAAAAACATTAGGATACAATGACGGTAAGAAAAAACTTATCATTAAATTTTCCAATTTATTACTTACTTTATTCTATTAGATAGATTTAAATAAAAGGTTATTAGATATCATAACCCGACTAAATTTTCTATGTAAAGCCTCTCCGTTAGAATCAGCCAATCTAATTATAAATTAAAACAAGTTAGTACATTCAATATAACATCAAATATAATGTAGTTTATTGAAAACTAGGGAATTAACACTGCATATAAACATGTGTTTACAAAAATATATTTTAAGCCTTTGCTATTAAAGAAACATAGATAAAAAGATCATTTATAGATAAAAAGAGGCCTTCCGGATCTTTTCTGTTTGCTGGGCGCATTTGAAAATAATGCAAATATTATTATATGATGGATACGCGTTGTTATTTAATGACCTGTGCTTATGAGAAAACCTTTCCTTGATGACGGAGATTGTAATCTGAATTGAATTTACAGAAACCTGGATTCGAATGAAAAATCAATCAAATTTCGACATAAATATGTTTATAATGAAATGCTAAGATGTATTACAAACTATTCTAAATAAATTATTGATTTGATTTTACAATCCCGATTTGTTCAAGGAAATTGTTATAATGATTTTCTAACAAAATAATTTGATTTTTTTAAAGTCAGTACCTATAATACCATTATATTTAATTATTTTCAAATGTGGCCAGCAAACAGAAAAGATCCTGACTTCCTCCTTACAACTAACATAAAATATATATAGGCACTGAAGCTTATAAAAAAGAAATAATTTCACTGAGTTTAAAGCAGCAACTCCATAAAAAGTAATTAAAAAATAATAGTGCAAACAACATATTAGTGAAATAATTACTTATATTCACTCGGAAAATTCGCAAATCAATTCATAGAATGAAAATAACATTTGAAGCAGAAAAACAAATATTTGAAAATTACTAAAAATTCAACGTCTAATTTTACTTAATGTACAGTAGCACTCCTCTATAAAGAAAGTAGAATCCTGAACAAGGAATGCACCCTAAATAGTGAACGAATTTTCTTTAGTCTACCATGAATGGCATCAATTGAAGAAAACTAAGGGCCAATTTATGGTAAAAAAAGAAAATTTGTTCACCATTCTGGGTAATTCCTTACTCAGGACTCTACATTCACTATAGAGGAGTCCACTGTAGTAATATGTATTAAATTTTCACCACGAAAGAAAATATAACAACAATGAATGAAAAGAGAAAACTAATATCTAGTGACGACTTTACTAATTTCATAAATATTGTTCCGAAATGATTGTTAGAATAATACTAAAATATATAATCTAAATAACTCATTACTACCATAACATGTTGGTATATATTATTAAATAACTTTAACTTAATATATGCGGTAGTTTATAATTTGCCTTCTTAATATCTCTAATACCTTCAGGACTAAGAATCTTTGACAGTTTTTGTTTTATGTGATCCATCACTTCCACCACTCCCTGTCTCTCAGATGCACCACAGTGATAACTCTCTCTGACATTATTGGAAATGGAGTCAGAGTCTAGAAATCCGTTTCTTCTTTCTGATGAGAGAAAAAGAACACCATTAACATTACTGCAGTTCATATCAACAACAGAATCACCAATCAGATTATCCAGAGTTTGACTTACTGTTGGCCTCTGTCTAACTTTATCGTGAGTAGCAGAGGTTGTTTGTTCTGAACCGAAAAAATAATTAGTAGATCTTCCAGATTCAAGAGAACCAGCAACTGAGCTAACGGGTTGAGTGCTATTAATATAATGATTTTCTTTGGCAGTTTCAATAGATGCATTATTCTCAGATGAAGAATTTCCATGTACCGAAGGAATATAGTTTTTTCTACTTGTGAAGTTTTCTGGATTATACGATTTCTCAAACGAAGAATTAAGAAAGTCATAATTCCAACTTCCATGAAGCCGAGAAGAGTAGTTCGAGTTAGTTCTAGGTTCTGAATGATCAACAAATCCATCCCTTAGTTTCATAGTTCTATTTTCACCAATCTTCATATAATTTGAATCTAATTCATAAGAACTGTCGATGGATAAACTGGATTTAGAGTGAATATCTGAGCTTCTCTTTCTCATCATATCATCAAAAATTCCTTTTCTTTCCTTTTCAGTATTAGCTCTCTTCTCCTTCTCTTCAGCCACTCTCCTCTCCTTCTCTTCAGCCACTCTCCTCTCCTCCTCTTCAGCCACTCTCCTCTCCTCCTCTTCAGCCACTCTCCTCTCCTTCTCTTCAGCCACTCTCCTCTCCTTCTCTTCAGCCAATCTCCTCCCTTTTTCTTCAGCCAATCTCCTCTCCTTCTCTTCAGCCACTCTCCTCTCCTTCTCTTCAGCCAATCTCCTCTCCTTCTCTTCAGCCACTCTCCTCTCCTTCTCTTCAGCCACTATCCTCTCCTTCTCTTCAGCCACTCTCCCCTCCTTCTCTTCAGCCACTCTCCTCTCCTTCCCTTTCATTCACTCTCCTCTCCTTATCTTCAGCCACTCTCCTCTCCTTCTCTTCAGCCACTCTCTTCTCCTTCTCTTCAGCCACTATCCTCTCCTTCTCTTCAGCCAATCTCCTCTCCTGCTCTTCAGCCAATCTCCTCTCCTTCTCTTCAGCCACTCTCCTCTCCTCCTCTTCAGCCACTCTCCTCTCCTCCTCTTCAGCCACTCTCCTCTCCTTCTCTTCAGCCACTCTCCTCTCCTTCTCTTCAGCCAATCTCCTCCCTTTTTCTTCAGCCAATCTCCTCTCCTTCTCTTCAGCCACTCTCCTCTCCTTCTCTTCAGCCAATCTCCTCTCCTTCTCTTCAGCCACTCTCCTCTCCTTCTCTTCAGCCACTATCCTCTCCTTCTCTTCAGCCACTCTCCCCTCCTTCTCTTCAGCCACTCTCCTCTCCTTCCCTTTCATTCACTCTCCTCTCCTTATCTTCAGCCACTCTCCTCTCCTTCTCTTCAGCCACTCTCTTCTCCTTCTCTTCAGCCACTATCCTCTCCTTCTCTTCAGCCAATCTCCTCTCCTGCTCTTCAGCCAATCTCCTCTCCTTCTCTTCAGCCAATCTCCTCTCCTTCTCTTCAGCCAATCTCCTCTCCTTCTCTTCAGCCAATCTCCTCTCCTTCTCGTCAGCCAATCTCCTCTCCTTCTCTTCAGCCAATCTCCTCTCCTTCTCTTCAGCCAATCTCCTCTCCTTCTCTTCAGCCACTCTCCTCTCCTTCTCTTCAGCCACTCTCCTCTCTTTCTCTTCAGCCACTCTCCTCTCCTTCTCTTCAGCCACTCTCCTCTCCTTCTCTTCAGCCACTCTCCTCTCCTTCTCTATAGCGGCTCTCTTTCTCTCCCTTTCTTCATCAGCTCTCTTTCTCTCCAATTCTTTTTTCACTTCATCATTAACACGTTCCCCGCGTATTGACCCACCGGTGGGTCAGTCTTGCTAATCCAATATCGCGTATTGACCCACCGGTGGGTCAATTCAATTTTTTTACACAGTGCACAAAAAATTCCCTCATAATATATCTATAAGAATTTATCATAAAAACTGTATTATATATGATATTTTAAAACTTTAGGAATAAATAAAACCAGTTTATAACCTTCAATAATTATTTTATGATGAGATATAACTCTTCAAAATTATCCATTTTATTATTTTCACATTTGAAGAAAAACGAATATTATAGCATACAAACAATGTCATGTTTTATATATTTGATAGGGGAGTATTTGAAAAATAAAATAATAAAAAAATAAAATATAATAACAACAAAAAAAAACACAATAATAATGAAAAAATATCACAAAACAGAATATCACATATATTTATTCCTTTGGTGCAAAAAATACTTCCTGTATAAATATAAAATTAGGATAATCTACTATATAATAATAATCTAATTGTGTATAAATTAGATCAATTACTTAGTTAGCATGTTTCTCATCAAAGCAAGGTAAACACAAATATGGTTCACCAACGCAATCAGTGCAGTAAGTCGATACTTTCCTTGCTTGTCTGGTAGCAATTTTGAATCCCTCATTCACGGATATCTTTTCATAACACCCTTTGCACCGTTTTCTGCTTTTTCTTTTAGGACCATCTGCTTTAACAATTCTGTGTCCTTTATTTCCAGAGATAGGAGTACTTCGCTTGCCTCCTGATATATCTTCACTTGGGTTCCCAGTCATGATAGATAAAGCCAAGGACTCAGTGAATTTTCGAAGGTTCATTTTTCTATCAGGGCAACACTTGTTGTACAAAATTTGAGCATTCACGACTGAAGTGCCGCAGACAAGTTCGAATGCCAGTTTTCGATACCACTTCTTTGATTTCCTTATGACACTATAATATGAACTAAGTTGATCCGAAACATCTACTCCTTTTTTCGCATGATTGTAAGCCAAAACACTGGGAGGTTTCATTATATTTTCTCCGTTCCTTGTTTTTTTTTCCTGTTGGAACAAGACTGCTTCCATGTTCTGGAATAGTTGATACTGTTAAAACATTTCGTTTGTCCATCCAGTTGTAGAACTTCACACCTTTACCGTTTTGAGAACATTTCATCTCGCACCTTTTCAATTTAGCTTTTGCTATGTCTTGCACAAGATGCTTTCGGTTAGCTCGTATAGTGCCACAGTAATAAGTTCTTTTAGATAGTAAGTGCTCGGCGAGGGGAACTGAGGAATAGTAATTGTCAGCGAATAAGGTTCTTCCTGTGTCCAGAAGTCCATCACACATGGAAACTGTCAGTGTCTCCGTTGACGAAAGCCCATTTGCAGCCGCATTAGCACCGCAATATACTTTTATATTCCAGGTGAAAGCCTCAGACGTACACAGCTTGAAAAGTTTTATCCCATATTTATGAGATTTTCCTGGAAGATATTGTCGGAATAGGAGTCTTCCCCTGAAAGGAACCATGCTTTCGTCAAGAACTATATTTTCACCTGGTTCATACATAGCTTGGTAGCGAGTCAACAGGTGAGTAATCAAAGGTTCGATTTTGTGCAACCGTGAAGATTCATCATTCACCTGATGGTCAGAAAAATGAATCATTCTCCACAATAATTCAAACCTCTCCCTAGTCATGATTGAAGGGATAAATTGATCATTGTATAGGACTGACTTGGACCAATACAGAGATATTTCGGACTTATGTACCAAGCCCATATACAAAATAATACCAAGAAATTTCCTGATTTCTTCAGGGCTAGTTTCATGCCAATGACTCAAACGGGAACGTCTTGTAATAGGTTGGGAGGCCAAGATGTTCTCCGCATAGCTGTTGGTCGCAGTACTTATCATGATCAGTAAATCGTCTGTAACAATGCAATTGTAAATATCAATAGGCCATGTCTTATTATCTTGACTTGTAGGTACATCAAAAAGATTTTTCTCTGATCCTGTAAAATCAAATTGCCTCTGACCCACAGTTACTTCTTTCCAGCCTTCATTATTATGTGCAGTTTCACTGGGTTGTGCAATGGTAACACCTGTGTCATTCGAAGCATTATTTGATTGCGCAAGAATTTTGTTTTGGACATTGACCGAATAAGACCTAGATTCATTTTCTTCATCACTTTTAGAAATATCATCACTAGAGCTCTCACTTTCAATATCGCTTTCTAGGATGAAATCGTCATCTGTAGATTCATAATTTGATACTTCATCATCAGAAGACTCTTCTTCAAGAGCTCTCTTCCCATAGAAGCTCGCTGTATTCATTTCTAAAACAATAGAACAAGAAAGAAATTAGTCTCATAATATCTCGGCAACATGTAACAGTTATTTAGTTACGGAATAAAAAGTTACCAGGTTACAATGCTTACCAACATTTATGAAGGAGTCTACCTATAATAGTTTTCTATGAACTGATCATAGAAAACTGTTATAGGAATAACTTTTTTAATGAAAATAAACACACCGGGTTCAAAAAAATATTCGACCCACCGGTGGGTCAATACGCAATTGAAACATATGATTACTATTCAGTTGCGTACTGACCCACCGGTGGGTCAGTATTTTTATTGCATTATAAGACGAGTATAACACCAAAGAAGACACTCACCTCCTCTCAGCTCGATGTCTAACACGGCACTGAATTAATAGCCCGCGAAATCGTCCGCGGTAGCGTCATTTTTGTGTTTTTGAGAGACGCGGGGAACGTGTTAATCACTTTCACAAACTCTTCAAACTCCTCCTGATGTTTTCTCATTGCACTCAAATCAATATTGTCATCTCCTCCAAGTGAATCGAGTACTTCATCACAATGATTCATCACTTTCTTTGCAAGTTTGTCGTTGATAGTCTTTGAACGCAGAAGTTTTTTGAATTTCTTTTTCACAGCTAAGCATCTATTTTCTAATTCATAACGAGTTTCTGCTAATTGTAGTTGTTCCTCATCATTTTTAATGAACACATCAACATCTCTCTTTAGTGTATTGAATTTCTTTTTGTCATCAAACCATTCAATACCTACTTTAACCTCTGATTGTACGTCACTGAGTGGAACCAAACTACCCACTTTAACCTCTGATTGTACGTCACTGAGTGGAACCAAACTACCCACTTTAACCTCTGATTGTACGTCACTGAGTGGAACCAAACTACCCACTTTAACCTCCGATTGTACGTCACTGAGTGGAACCAAACTACCCACTTTAACCTCCGATTGTACGTCACTGAGTGGAACCAAACTACCCACTTTGACCTCTGATTGTACGTCACTGAGTGGAACCAAACTACCCACTTTAACCTCCGATTGTACGTCACTGAGTGGAACCAAACTACCTACTGTAACCACCGATTGTACGTCACTGAGTGGAACCAAACTACCCACTTTAACCTCCGATTGTACGTCACTGAGTGGAACCAAACTACCCACTTTAACCTCCGATTGTATGTTATGAAGTAGATCCCAATCAAGTTCTTGTTCTTCGTCAGCTTTCTTTTTCTCCAGTTCTTCCACTGTTTTTTTTCTCTCCATTTCTTCATCAGCTCTCTTTCTTTCCTTTTCTTCATACATTTTGTGTCTCGCCTTTTCTATAGCATCTCTTCTCGCAATTTCTTCAGCAACTCTCTTTCTCTCCATTTCCTCAGCAGCTCTCTTTCTTTCCTTTTCTTCATACATTTTGTGTCTCGCCTTTTCTATAGCATCTCTTCTCGCAATTTCTTCAGCAACTCTCTTTCTCTCCATTTCCTCAGCAGCTCTCTTTCTTTCCTTTTCTTCATACATTTTGTGTCTCGCCTTTTCTATAGCATCTCTTCTCGCAATTTCTTCAGCAACTCTCTTTCTCTCCATTTCCTCAGCAGCTCTCTTTCTTTCCTTTTCTTCATACATTTTGTGTCTCGCCTTTTCTATAGCATCTCTTCTCGCAATTTCTTCAGCAACTCTCTTTCTCTCCATTTCCTCAGCAGCTCTCTTTCTTTCCTTTTCTTCATACATTTTGTGTCTCGCCTTTTCTATAGCATCTCTTCTCGCAATTTCTTCAGCAACTCTCTTTCTCTCCATTTCCTCAGCAGCTCTCTTTCTTTCCTTTTCTTCATACATTTTGTGTCTCGCCTTTTCTATAGCATCTCTTCTCGCAATTTCTTCAGCAACTCTCTTTCTCTCCATTTCCTCAGCAGCTCTCTTTCTTTCCTTTTCTTCATACATTTTGTGTCTCGCCTTTTCTATAGCATCTCTTCTCGCAATTTCTTCAGCAACTCTCTTTCTCTTCTTTTCCTCAGCAGCAGCTCTTGTTCTTTTCATCTCCTCATCAGTTCTCTTTTTCTCCATTTCTTCATCAGTTCTCTTTCTCTCCATTTCCTCAGCAGCTCTCTTTCTCTCCATTTCCTCAGCAGCTCTCTTCCTCTCCATTTCCTCAGCAGCGCTCTTTCTCTCCATTTCCTCAGTAGCTCTCTTTCTCTCTATTTCCTCACCATCTCTCTTTCTCTCCATTTCTTTTTCCACTTCATCGTTAATCTCTTTCACAAACTCTTCAAACTCCTCCTGATGTTTCCTCATTGCACTCAAATCATTATTGTCCTCTCCTCCAAGAGAATCGAGTACTGTATCACAATGACTCATCACTTTCTTAGCAAAGTATTCGCTGATATTCTTTGAACGCAGAAGTTTCTTAAACTTCATTTTCTCATCTAGGCATTTACTTTCAAATTCATTACGAGTTTCTGCTAATAGTAGTTGCTCCTCATCATTTCTATTGAACACGTCAACATCACTCTTCAGTTTCTTCAAAAATTTTATTTCATACATTTGTTCTCTTGATTCATTCCATAAGATGCCTGAAGATGTAATGATGTGCTTCTTTCGTACAATTTCAATCAATTTACCTCCTTCCTGAGGAACAGCAATCCACAATTTCTCTCCACGCTTATTGCCTTTAGGGTTAATGATGAGGTCTTCGACATGCAAAGGATCAATGGATTTCGTTTCGGAAAGACATGCTGCATGGTAAGCTGCACCCAGAGCAACGGCTTCATCTTCATTGATTGTGCGACTGATCTTGCAGCTGGCACCTCTTTGGACGAAATAGTCGGACAAGAACTTTCGCATCAATGGGACTCGAGAAATACCTCCACACATTAAAATCTCATCAACTCGAGAATGAGGAAAGTTGCTATCATTAAATAGCTCGTCTAACAAGTCAATGATGATTTCATTCATATCATTGTTCATATTTTCATATTGTTGTCTGGTAATCTCACATTTGTAATCGCAAGCACAATCAAAATTTTCAAATAAATTAGCTGTACGAGTTGACTCAGTCAATTCACATCTAATTTTTTGACACACTAACCTCAGTTTCTCTGTCTCTTTTCTACTATGTATTTCAATTCCATGTTTTTCTAATATTTCCTCTTTGAAATGATTGACTAACTTGTCATCCATAACATTACCAGACACTTCAGTTGTACCGTCAATTCCATAAACTTTCAAATTATCTTCCTTTATCCCAACAAGAGCGACACTTATACCTCCTGACCCCAAATCAAACACCAAAATGTTGATGTTTTTTGTCTTCTCTTCAGAGTTGTTCATCTTATAGTTGATGGCTGCTGCGGTTGGTTCGTTGAGGATTGACAACACGTTCAGTCCGGCAATTGCCGCAGCTTCTCTGATGCTCTGACGATGTTTGTTACTGAAGTATGTGGGAACACAAATGACAGCATCCTTAACCTCTTGTCCAAGATTGTTGTCTACCACTTCTTTCATGTACTTTATCAACATAGAACTGATTTGTACAGGATTCAATGAGTAATCCTCAGATTTACATTTGACTGAGAAAGAATCAGAACTGTCAGACAGAAATATCTTGTTTTTAGGCTCAATCACTGTCTTATCCATCATCAGAAGTGCAGAATTCTTTGAATCTTCACCAAAGTATCTTTCATTATCAGAAAAAGTGACATAAGATGGGGTGGTTTTCTTGTATTTTTCATTGGCGATGACATTAACGTTTCTACCAACCAGAGCCGCGACACAACATTTATTGGTACCGAAGTCTATTCCCATTGTTAGACCTCCAGTAGATGCAGCTGAAACGAAATAAATAGAAATGAAAAAGTTGAAAATTGATTAACAATCTACATATAAAACATTCATGTTAATGTTATTCAACAGTGAACAAAAAGGTATAGAAATAATTTGAATTTTAAAGAGAAAGGTACTAATGCAGTCAAATGTAGCTACCACAACCGCGTTCGGGTGTCACAGCTACATTTAATTTCTCTTTTATTTAATTTACACAGTGAAAATATATACAATTAATTGAAAATTGAATTAATAATAAGCATAAGAAAACTGTATTAAATTATATACTTGTGACACCCGATCAAGTGTCATGGTTATATTTGCAGTTGATTTTTGTTGTAACATAAAATATACCGGGGGGGGGGGGGAGACGTGCCAGCGAGGGATGGGAAAATGCCACCCAAGGCTCATTATGCACTGTAAAGGGCCGTACACACGTAGGGTTTTTTAAATCTTTCCACCAACTTTGTTCTCCGCTTTTCCACCAGACTTTTGATTCAAAAGTCAATAGCGTCCACACGACGTTATTTCAATCTCGTGGATTTACATGTCGTGAAAATAACTACTCATACCCTTTTAAACTAGGTAACTAACCTAGGTAGTTAGTAACTATTAACTTCCTAGGATAGTTAAAATTACTAGTTACCTGGGTTAGTTATTTACTAATTATAAAGGTTAGTTACTTTTACCACAGTACAGAGAAGGTACTATTCTGTTTACTATGCTTTTACCTAGATTAATTAATTACTAGCAAACTACCTACCTAGATTACTAAGATTAGTTAGTTACTAATTAACTTGGTTTGGAAATTTGTATGATAGTTTATTACAATATTTAGTAATAAACTAACTCAGACTATTTTCACTTCATTTGATTTAATGTTTAACCTAATCCACTCAACAAATGCAATACAGCTATTATATAAAGTTTAAGTAAAGGTATTAATACCTACATAGCCTAGGTACCATATATATATATTGCGTTATAATAAAGAAAATAAAGGTATTTGCTTATAGGTAATATGTTGAAATAAATAAAATAAAGATAGTACCTAATATGTATTATAGGTACTAAAAAAAGTTGAAAGAAACATTACTATTATCAATTTTACTGGCAGTCTTCTATAGGTATAAAGAAAAAGATAAGAATTCATTACCTAAAGGGCCGTACACACGTAGGGTTTTTTAAGTCTTTCCACCAGACTTTTTTCTGCGCTTTTCCACCAGACTTTTGATTCAAAAGTCAATAGCGTCCACACGTGGATTGACTTTTGAATCTCGTTGATTTACATGCCGTGCAATTAACTACTCCTATCGGCGACATAAGCCCTCCCCCATTTCTTAAACTAGGTAACTAACCTACGTTATAGGTAGTTAGTATACCTAACTATTAACTACCTAGAATAGTTAAAATTACTAATTACCTGGGTTACATATTTACTAATTATATAGGTTAGTTCTTTAGCCTAGATTAATTAATTACTAGAGAACTGCCTACCTAGATTACTAAGATTAGTTAGTTTCTAATTAACTAATTAACTAATTAATACTAAATCAATTTTTATGAAGTTTATTACAATATTTAGTAATAAACTAACCGAAATTGTTTTCACTTTATTTGATTTAATGTTAACCTAATCCACTCAACAAATGTAATTTAACTATTATAAAAAGCTTAGGTAAAAGTATTATTAATACGTAGGTACCATAATTATGTATTGCGTTATAATAAAGAAAATAAAGATATTAGCTTATAGGTAATATGTTGAAATAAATAAAATAAAGATAGTAATATGTTATTTTACTAAAATATAATATTATACTAAAAAAAGATTAAAGAAACATTACTATTATCAATTTCACTTGCAGTCTTTTATAAAAAGAAAAAGATAATAATTCTTTACCTCAAAGGTAAAGAAATGGATGGAGCAAAGATAGGCTAAAAATGAACACCACTCGTGTTATTACAATAAATTTTATGAGTTGACAGCAGCTATACGAAGATTTCCAAAATTGCATCTCTTGATTGGGGGAAAATAATAGAACATGTAGGTTGTTGAAAAGTCTCGGACTTTCGGTGCAAAATTTAAGTCTCGTGGAAAAAGTGGGAGGAGCTTAGCTAAAAGTCCGTTGGAAAGACTGAAAAAACCCTGCGTGTGTACGGCCCTTAATGTTAACCAGACGAGAAAAATGTACGACAATGCTCCGCAAATTAGATATATTTGCAACCTCACGATTCTCGTCAGGGCACCCAAGTCTCTGTAGATTCCATGAATGTTAACCTCTTATTCTACTTTAAGCATACTAAAATAGGTATGTAGCTACCTAAATATTTAAAAAAACAAGAAAGGTACACAAACTAGGTATACTAACAGAGCTAGGTATCTTACTTTATTATTATCATTGTCTTAATTTGACTATTACTAATTAGTAACGGTAAATATTGAATAGGTGATAACACAGAGAGGCTTTTGAATATGTAGTTAATATCTGTATCTCACAATGTAGCTCAGAATCGAGTTAAAAACAGCTAGGTACTCTATCCAACTACACTTAGTTACGTCACTTTTCACTTTCAATTCGGTAATTAGTGAAAAAAAAAAAATCTTAAATAAAAAAGATTAGTGAGGAAAGTGTCTAATATAGCAAGATATTCATTTTTTAATATTATACATAGACTTTTCGTCAAAAACGGGTAAACTATTAATATACAGCCAATATCTTGTTGAATTTACATGTTTTTATATCAGCAATAGGTGCCCGGACTAGATTTTCAACTTTTACTGAAATGCGGAAGATGATCGTACGTCTGGCAGAAAATCATGTCTAGTCAACCTTATAATAGTCTATAAGCCTTAGTGCCAACCTCGTTTCCCTACTGACAGGTAATTAAACAATCATGAAGTGTGTAGTGCAAAAAAATAGCGGATACAATCAAATACAATAACAAAGGAAGGAATAGATAGTCATACAATTTCTTTACATAAAAATGATCTTAACTCATTAAAATTTCAATAGAATACCAATATTTTCACTGTGTATTATAGGTATTGTTTTAGTAACACCATGTAAGCTTAAACTTCACATATGTCAAAATAAATAAAAATAGAGGCCAAATGAACCTGTGACACCTGACTAAAGAAAGGATAAGATACTTGGTAACTAACAGCTTCTTAATATCTGTATTTGGAATTGGAAAGATATAGATTTAGTAAATTATAAATGAGGTTGGAAAATGCATTTAGCTCCGTAGACTAAAATTTCTACAATCCACAACTTAAAATTAAATTAAACAAGAGAAAATAAGGAATTTCACTATTATTTTTAATCAATAGTAATTAAATCTTGTAAATCAGGCTTTGTTTTAGATCTGTTTGTTGACTTTAATTACTTGGTTGTAGGAGTTTATCTTTAAACGGACACCCTCTACAAAGGACAAAAATGATCCGTTCTACGGTCCATGTAGCACCTACAACGATCTCTTTATGAAGGTTCTAGGAAAACTCGGTCTAATTTTATAATAATTTACTGGAACATCCTTTATTAAAAGTAGATAACATCCTATAACATCCTTTATTAAAAGCGGATAACATCCTATAACATCCTTTATTAAAAGCGGATAACATCCTATAACATCCTTTATTAAAAGCGGATAACATCCTATAACATCCTTTATTAAAAGCGGATAACATCCTATAACATCCTTTATTAAAAGCGGATAACATCCTATAACATCCTTTATTAAAAGCGGATAACATCCTATAACATCCTTTATTAAAAGCGTATAACATCCTATAACATCCTTTATTAAAAGCGGATAACATCCTATAACATCCTTTATTAAAAGCGGATAACATCCTATAACATTCTTTATTAAAAGCGGATAACATCCTTTATTAAAAGCGGATAACATCCTATAACATCCTTTATTAAAAGCGGATAACATCCTATAACATCCTTTATTAAAAGCGGATAACATCCTATAACATCCTTTATTAAAAGCGGATAACATCCTATAACATCCTTTATTAAAAGCAGATAACATCCTATAACATCCTTTATTAAAAGCGTATAACATCCTATAACATCCTTTATTAAAAGCGGATAACATCCTATAACATCCTTTATTAAAAGCGGATAACATCCTATAACATCCTTTATTAAAAGCGGATAACATCCTATAACATCCTTTATTAAAAGCGGATAACATCCTATAACATCCTTTATTAAAAGCGGATAACATCCTATAACATCCTTTATTAAAAGCGGATAACATCCTATAACATCCTTTATTAAAAGCGGATAACATCCTATAACATCCTTTATTAAAAGCGGATAACATCCTATAACATCCTTTATTAAAAGCGGATAACATCCTATAACATCCTTTATTAAAAGTGGATAACATCCTATAACATCCTTTATTAAAAGCGGATAACATCCTATAACATCCTTTATTAAAAGCGGATAACATCCTATAACATCCTTTATTAAAAGCGGATAACATCCTATAACATCCTTTATTAAAAGCGGATAACATCCTATAACATCCTTTATTAAAAGCGGATAAGATCCTATAACATCCTTTATTAAAAGCGGATAACATCCTATAACATCCTTTATTAAAAGTGGATAACATCCTATAACATCCTTTATTAAAAGCGGATAACATCCTATAACATCCTTTATTAAAAGCGGATAACATCCTATAACATCCTTTATTAAAAGCGGATAACATCCTATAACATCCTTTATTAAAAGCGTATAACATCCTATAACATCCTTTATTAAAAGCAGATAACATCCTATAACATCCTTTATTAAAAGCGGATAACATCCTATAACATCCTTTATTAAAAGCGGATAACATCCTATAACATCCTTTATTAAAAGCGGATAACATCCTATAACATCCTTTATTAAAAGCGGATAACATCCTATAACATCCTTTATTAAAAGCGGATAACATCCTATAACATCCTTTATTAAAAGCGGATAACATCCTATAACATCCTTTATTAAAAGCGGATAACATCCTATAACATCCTTTATTAAAAGCGGATAACATCCTATAACATCCTTTATTAAAAGCGGATAACATCCTATAACATCCTTTATTAAAAGCGGATAACATCCTATAACATCCTTTATTAAAAGTGGATAACATCCTATAACATCCTTTATTAAAAGCGGATAACATCCTATAACATCCTTTATTAAAAGCGGATAACATCCTATAACATCCTTTATTAAAAGCGGATAACATCCTATAACATCCTTTATTAAAAGCGGATAACATCCTATAACATCCTTTATTAAAAGCGGATAACATCCTATAACATCCTTTATTAAAAGCGGATAACATCCTATAACATCCTTTATTAAAAGCGGATAACATCCTATAACATCCTTTATTAAAAGTGGATAACATCCTATAACATCCTTTATTAAAAGCGGATAACATCCTATAACATCCTTTATTAAAAGCGGATAACATCCTATAACATCCTTTATTAAAAGCGGATAACATCCTATAACATCCTTTATTAAAAGCGTATAACATCCTATAACATCCTTTATTAAAAGCAGATAACATCCTATAACATCCTTTATTAAAAGCGTATAACATCCTATAACATCCTTTATTAAAAGCGGATAACATCCTATAACATCCTTTATTAAAAGCGTATAACATCCTATAACATCCTTTATTAAAAGCGGATAACATCCTATAACATCCTTTATTAAAAGCGTATAACATCCTATATATCGTTGTGCAATGATATGTAACTTTAGTAATTTTGACATGTTTTGAAATTTATTCAACCTGAGATTTGAGCGGAAAATTTAGTCTGAGGTTAAAATAAAAGTTATGAGCTGCATGTATCGGGGACATAACTCTATTTATAGCAAACAGAAATAAAATAGAATCATGAAATGAAATAATTTTTTTTTATATTTTGTACAGTTTAAATAACGATTATTAATTATGCTATGTATATTAGTTTGCATGTAGGCACATAGATATCTATGTAAGTGAAATTAAAATCACACACTTTTTATCATATCCTTTAGTACTTTAAGCGACAGTTATACCTATTATTATTTCGTACATTTATATGAGTAAGTTACGAAAATATCATAAGATTTTCATTAAAATTTTCCATTAATAATAATCTAAGATTATTTACCTTCATTGTATGTCTTTGAAATGCTGTTAAAAAACTTACAAAGTTTAAATCCCCAACCGAACTAATTTTCAGCAGGTACAACGCCCGCGAGATCCGTATAACGACCTCTTTTTCAGGTACTCATACTGTCAATGCAGGAGATTTACCTGTAGTTTCATTTGCTTCAATGTAACTTACATAATTATTGACAATCTTTGATTTATTTCCAATAAATTTTCATTTTATTTCCAATATATTTTCATTTTACTTCCAATAAATTTTCATTTCATTCCCAATAAATTATTATTTCATTCCCAATAAATTTTCAATTTAATTCCAATAAATTTTCATTTCATTTCCAATAAAATTTGTTTTATTTCCAATAAATTTTCAATTTAATTCCAATAAATTTTCATTTCATTTCCAATAAAATTTGTTTTATTTCCAATAAATTTTCAATTTAATTCCAATAAATTTTCATTTCATTTCCAATAAATTTTCAATTTAATTCCAATAAATTTTCAATTTAATTCCAATAAATTTTCATTTCATTTCCAATAAATTTTCATTTCATTAACAAAATAAATTTTCATTTTATTTCCAATAAATTTTCATTTCATTCCCAATAAATTTTCAATTTAGTTCCAATAAATTTTCATTTCATTCCCAATAAATTTTCAATTTAATTCCAATAAATTTTCATTTTATTTCCAATATATTTTCATTTTACTTCCAATAAATTTTCATTTTATTTCCAATAAATTTTCATTTCATTCCCAATAAATTATTATTTCATTCCCAATAAATTTTCAATTTAATTCCAATAAATTTTCATTTCATTTCCAATAAAATTTGTTTTATTTCCAATAAATTTTCAATTTAATTCCAATAAATTTTCATTTCATTTCCAATAAAATTTGTTTTATTTCCAATAAATTTTCAATTTAATTCCAATAAATTTTCATTTCATTTCCAATAAATTTTCAATTTAATTCCAATAAATTTTCAATTTAATTCCAATAAATTTTCATTTCATTTCCAATAAATTTTCATTTCATTAACAAAATAAATTTTCATTTTATTTCCAATAAATTTTCATTTCATTCCCAATAAATTTTCAATTTAGTTCCAATAAATTTTCATTTCATTCCCAATAAATTTTCAATTTAGTTCCAATAAATTTTCATTTCATTCCCAATAAATTTTCAATTTAATTCCAATAAATTTTCATTTTATTTCCAATATATTTTCATTTTACTTCCAATAAATTTTCATTTTATTTCCAATAAATTTTCATTTCATTCCCAATAAATTATTATTTCATTCCCAATAAATTTTCAATTTAATTCCAATAAATTTTCATTTCATTTCCAATAAAATTTGTTTTATTTCCAATAAATTTTCAATTTAATTCCAATAAATTTTCATTTCATTTCCAATAAAATTTGTTTTATTTCCAATAAATTTTCAATTTAATTCCAATTAATTTTCATTTCATTTCCAATAAATTTTCAATTTAATTCCAATAAATTTTCAATTTAATTCCAATAAATTTTCATTTCATTTCCAATAAATTTTCATTTCATTAACAAAATAAATTTTCATTTTATTTCCAATAAATTTTCATTTCATTCCCAATAAATTTTCAATTTAGTTCCAATAAATTTTCATTTCATTCCCAATAAATTTTCAATTTAATTCCAATAAATTTTCACACAGTCAGTCTATATTTAATGTGGTGACCGGTCCTTCACTCTCAGCCTTTTCGCCGAACCACACTTTCGCCAAAAAAAAATAACTATAATTCAGTTATTAATAAAAAGAGATATAGTCCACCAAAGGTTAGGTTAGCGGTCAGGTTGGAAGGGTATTATAGCAGATACTAGATTTCTTGGCTAATTATATTTTTGAATATAAATTAACAATTGATCTATTTTGGAAAACAAATATTAAACCTATTAATAACACAAAAAGCTACTATTGCGTGTTAAAGATTATATACCATAATGGCGACCACTATCCCATACTCACAGATTTGTTTTTTCTCCTGAAGTGACGACAGCAACCTTAGGCAATCCTCTGGTGAATCTTTGGAGATATCGTCAGGATAGAAAATATTGTCAGATGTCTTCTCTACTTTCAGTCTGTCACTGCTCGGGGCAATCCCTAAATCGATCCCAATGAAGGATTTCCTGGCAGTGGACGACGCCATGGTTCGAATTCTGTGGAATAGAGAAATTATAGTTCATCATCAAATTATGAAAATGCTATAAATAAAAACATCATACTATAATTCTGCTTGTTCGTTAGTTAGTTAGTCAATTAATTTGTACATGTTTTATGCTAAGAATAACAAAACTTTAGATTAAAAAAAGAGCAATTTTCGCAAAGGTAAAATTTTCCTAGAACTCAATTTTTTCCAAAACTCAAAATTATCACATAACTTGAAATTTTCCCAAACTGAAAATTTTCCCAAAGCGCAAAATTTTTCTAAAACTCAAAATATTCCTAAAACTTGAAATTTCCTAAATACTTGAATTTTTTTTAAATCTCAAAACGAAAAAATCAAATAAATTTAAAAAAACTGAAATTTTGCAAAAACTATAAATATTCAAAAAACTCAAATTACTAAATTTGAATGAAATTCTGAAAAAAATTTAAATTCCAAAACAATAAACCAAAATTTGTTTTCTATAAAAATAAACTTGAAAAATTCAAACCCAAAAGAATAACTGAATATAAAAAATATAAAATATAGCTACTCCATAAAAAGTGAAATTATTATTATTATTTTGAGAAGATTCAATTATTGAATTATTGAAATTCAAAATTCGGTCAAATGTTATATGCGAGAAAACAGAAAAATTTGAAAACCAGAAAATTTGAAAAATCAAAATATCTGGAAAATCGATTAATACGGAAAATCGGAAAGCCCGCACAAAAATCAGGAGTAACTGAATTTTTTTTAAAAATCAGGAAAATCGAAAATTCCGTAACCTTATATATCTTGAAAACCGAAAAATATCCAACTGGAAAACCCAGAAAAAAAAATGAAAAAAACCATCTAAAATATTTGGAAAATCGATGTTATCGGAAACACGAAAAAAAAAACAGACAAAAAAAGAAAACCGAAAAACTGATAAATCCAGAAGAACAAAATATAAACCGAAAAAATCCGGGAAACCGAAAAATATAAGTAAAATGAAAACTCCCAAAAAAACAGAAAAATGGAAGAGCAAATTTATCCTCTGCCCGGATGAGGATGAAAATTAGTTCAATTTTGTAATTTTTATTTTCCTTTTGAATAAACCAACATATCGCTTCAGTCATTACATATAAATTTATGAAGATTTCAATTTGAGATGAAAATATACAACACACGTTATCAATCTGTGCGATAAAACCGTGAAATATCCTCTGGTACCGCTAGTAAATCTAAAACCACCGGTGTAATGGTAAACAAATATATTAGCATGACTTCATCTCTCAATTCTGTTCAAAATGAAGGAAGAGTTGGGAAATGTTAGGAGACTGTGAAGAAAATATTGTTCATAATTAACCCTAATTTATAATATAATTAACTAATAATTTCGATGGTGGAGACAAATATTAATATAGATGAAAAAATGTATTTTTGTATGTAAAAGAGTCTGATGGCAAGACATGAACAAGAAAATGTTTTGCTGAGAATAACGTTGATGTCTAGCAATGGCCAAGTCACTCCGCGGACTTGAACCCAATGGAGAATTTATGGCAATGTTTGAAAAATAAAAACAGAGAACTAACAAATATCAAGAACTAGAAGATAATTTGCCAAAAAGATGGGGACAAAATAGCACTCAACTGAGACGTACAGGAATAGACTTGTTGTTGTTGAACTCAATATAAGATATGCTCAAGATATTGAATTGAAATAATATATATTTTAGATGGTTATCAACTTACAAACTGAACATATTTAGTAATTGCAGTGAATCTATTAAAACATTAGGTGATGAGAAACAACTGTCAAAAAGAGTCTATTGTTGCTGCTGTAATAAAAGTGACAAGTAGGTACATGGAGGTGGGTACATAATAAAAGTGATAAAATACAAGCTATATTGATATCTTAAATAGATCACACAAGAGAACTTGCACATCAATATATAATAGCAAACTTACCTCTTTTGTCTTTGATTTCAGTTGATAGTTTTTGTTCAGTGAAACGATGCCTCCTTTTTCATTTGGATTGAGATTTGAAACCTGAAAAATAAACAGAAAATAAGATAATGTTGGTGACTTTAAATATTATGAGAAAATAATCATTTGAACCCTTCACTGCGTGGTGTAACATATGTGGTACCATCAAAGAAATATAAAATATCAATGGAATAATTAAAGTATCAATGGATTAATTAAAATATCAATGGATTAATTAAAATATCAATGGATTAATTAAAATATCAATGGATTAATTAAAATATCAATGGATTAATTAAAATATCAATGAATTATTTAAAATATCAATGGATTAATTAAAATATCAATGGATTAATTAAAATATCAATGGATTAATTAAAATATCAATGAATTATTTAAAATATCAATGGATTAATTAAAGTATCAATGGATTAATTAAAATATCAATGGATTAATTAAAATATCAATGAATTATTTAAAATATCAATGGATTAATTAAAATATCAATGGATTAATTAAAATATCAATGGATTAATTAAAATATCAATGAATTATTTAAAATATCAATGGGTTAATTAAAATATCAATGGATTAATTAAAGTATCAATGGATTAATTAAAATATCAATGGATTAATTAAAATATCAATGGATTAATTGAAATATCAATGGATTAATTAAAATATCAATGGATTAGTTAAAATATCAATGGATTAATTAAAATATCAATGGATTAATTAAAATATTAATGGATTAATTAAAATATCAATGGATTAATTAAAATATCAATGGATTAATTAAAATATCAATGAATTATTTAAAATATCAATGGATTAATTAAAGTATCAATGGATTAATTAAAATATCAATGGATTAATTAAAATATCAATGAATTATTTAAAATATCAATGGATTAATTAAAATATCAATGGATTAATTAAAATATCAATGGATTAATTAAAATATCAATGAATTATTTAAAATATCAATGGGTTAATTAAAATATCAATGGATTAATTAAAGTATCAATGGATTAATTAAAATATCAATGGATTAATTAAAATATCAATGGATTAATTGAAATATCAATGGATTAATTAAAATATCAATGGATTAGTTAAAATATCAATGGATTAATTAAAATATCAATGGATTAATTAAAATATTAATGGATTAATTAAAATATCAATGGATTAATTAATATATCAATGGATTAATCAAAATATCAATGGATTAATTAAAATATTAATGGATTAATTAAGATATCAATGGATTATTTAAAATATCAATGGATTAATTAAAATATCAATGGATTATTTAAAATTTCAATGGATTAATTGAAATATCAATGGATTAATTAAAATATCAATGGATTAATTAAAATATCAGTGGATTATTTAAAATATCAATGGATTATTTAAAATCTGTATGAGTTCTTCAAGGGAAATAATAAATAATATCCTTATCTTTATTTATCTGTTTGTTTCACAGTGATAATTTAAAGTTCATCAAAGTTAATGAACTTTAAATTTCAAGCTTAAATTGAATTTAAGTTTAATCAATTTATATTCTCTATCATATAGTATTATCCCCATTATTCAATTAATAACTTTAGTTAAATTTGAGGACCTAAAGTGTGGATGGTTAAATTATACTAATATTGGTTTTTATTAGGAATACGTTATTCTTAACGGGCAGGTACACTAGTAGGTGTTAAGTAATAAATAAATATATACTGAGAGTATAATTGAAATATAATTAATTCAATGCTCCTCTATGTTTCATAATCTGGATATAATCTGACCGTGTAATTAAGTACACCCCGACTGAAACAACTGAACATTAGAAAGAGTTGTTCTTATCTTCAAAGCAGATGACTAAGAATGATAACATCAACAAATAGCAGGTGAGGGGAATGTCTGACAGAAAATAAATGCACACAAAATGAGAGTTTGGATCTCTTATGCTTACAATAAGCTGCTCATCCGATCAAAAACTTGGGAGATGTGGAGATGAAAATGCAAAAGAACACCTACAAAAAGTTACCTAGTTTCTTCACCACATTCTGTTTAACACTGGTTACTTATTTTATATTAACTATGCAATGTTACTTTGATAAGATAAGAGCTTATCAGTTGTAGGAGATTTGATTTATATCATCTAGTTATTGATAAGGACTAATATGAATATCAGGCTCTTTTCACCAATCTGTAATATCGATCGATCGCGTTGCGTCATCTATTGATTCATCGTTAGCGCAACCATCGATCAATCTCTCGGGTAGTCACTTTAAATTTATACCTACTGTTATAATGTTTTTTTACTTAGTTGCTTAACTGAACAGTAAACCTTACAAAAGTAAGGTACACACTGTGTCACTATCGAAGCTAGTGACCACAAGCCTAACCTTACATAGATATTCACAAGGTTAAAACGCGCAGCGATCGATCGACAGTTTGGATTATGATGGATCAATAGATGCGCAACGAGATCGATCGATATTGCAGATCGGACAAAAGTGCACTGTGGACATGAGAACTATTATATGAAACTGTGTTATAACTTTCGTAATTATTGTTTCTTTCAGAATAATCAAACTAATCTCAATAACAAGGTAAAATAATCTGAAAGGAATCCAATTGATAACTCCTGCCCTCATACTTCACTTTAAATATTTATGTAAGAGCAATTAATTACTGAACTATGGCAATGAAACATCTACTATAAATTTAATATCATGTACATAAGAAGGAACTAATAGGTTTTCTGTTTCAGTGGTGCTCTTACCCTCACACCTCCTATCTTCTGTTACCTCTTATTTGTTCTCTTATTTGTTCTCTTATTTGTTCTCTTATTTGTTCTCTTATTTGTTCTCTTATTTGTTCTCTTATTTGTTCTTTATTTGTTCTTTTATTTGTTCTCTTATTTGTTCTCGTATTTGTTCTCTTATTTGTTCTCTTATTTGTTCTCTTATTTGTTCTCTTATTTGTTCTCTTATTTGTTCTCTTATTTGTTCTCTTATTTGTTCTTTATTTGTTCTTTTATTTGTTCTCTTATTTGTTCTCGTATTTGTTCTCTTATTTGTTCTCTTATTTGTTCTCTTATTTGTTCTCTTATTTGTTCTCTTATTTGTTCTCTTATTTGTTCTCTTATTTGTTCTCTTATTTGTTCTTTATTTGTTCTTTTATTTGTTCTCTTATTTGTTCTCGTATTTGTTCTCTTATTTGTTCTCTTATTTGTTCTCTTATTTGTTCTCTTATTTGTTCTCTTATTTGTTCTCTTATTTGTTCTCTTATTTCTTCTCTTATTTGTTCTCTTATTTGTTCTCTTATTTGTTCTCTTATTTCTTCTCTTATTTGTTCTCTTATTTGTTCTCTTATTTGTTCTCTTATTTCTCCTCTTATTTGTTCTCTTATTTCTTCTCTTATTTGTTCTCTTATTAACATCTCACGCTTCTCCTTGTGAACCTCACCTCTGAATGAACCTCATCCTTGCTCTTTTCTTCCTGTCCTCCTGAGTCTTGAGTCTGATGCACCTGAAAGAGATTTAGTAACGGGTCTATTTAGCAATAAGAATAAAGTATGGTAGTCTTACCTAACTATTACAGCATGGAATATATACTAGCCAAGTGAATAGTTTGGATAACTACATTTTTGTGCTTAATGACGATTCACTGGAGATCCTCTGCCACAATAGCTGCAAGAGAATGGCTTTTCACTCTTGTGCTCTGATTTCAAAGACTGACATGACGAGTAAATGCTTCTCTACAATTACTGCATGTGAATTCTTGTCCCTCATATCTATCACGATTACCTTTGCGTTATAATTTTCTGTTACAAATAGTGCAGATGAATGGCTCTTATGCACAGCAATACTTGCATTACACAATAAATTTAAATGCAAATACTGCAAGTGTCTTTTATATTAATTATTTGTGTTTTTTTTTTCTGAAAGAATTTTGTTACATAAAATCATACTTTTCAAAAGTCCTAGAGGAGAAACATCACTAAACAAATCAGTAGGGTAGTGAATACTCCATTCAGAGTGCTCCTCTTGTGATAGAGGGGGTAGTCTTCCACTTCGTAATCCCTGGTTTCACTACCAGTTCACCAGTCATTCTGTCATTCTTTTGTCTGTGGTGAGTAAGTGTCGGCCAATTTTGTCATGTTCTGTTATTACCTGGAGTGAGGAAAAGAAACCAGTCGGCCTTCAGCCTCCTTTTGGGTTGTGGTTACTGGATACTTTTATATTCTTCTTTATAATTGAATAAACAGTTAAATAGTATTAAAATTATTATTAAAAAAAAACAAATTTACAGACTCACATTCCTCCCATAGTGATTTGTTCAGCCATGCACGTGTCGGTGACTGGTCCATTCACCGAAAACACATTCGCCGAAAACACATTCGCTGAACTACACTTTCGCCGAAAAAAATATGATTATTTAAAAAAGTAAACAAATCTGTGAGCCAGATGAAATTACATATAGATGAACTAACACATGTGTGTATAAATTACTTTACAATACTCTACATAATTATTGGTTAAACTTTTTGGAATTTACGTTAACTTAATTAACTCATATATAATGTTATTGCTGCATTATTTATTTCAGTTATTATCTATATGTTAATCCTATTTCCTGTGTACATTTATCAATTACAAAAAAAAATTCTTTTGTGTTGGTGTCACTTTATTTTAATCTTTCTATATAGGCTACATTGTAGAATCAGTCTGCTACTGTGAGTCACTCGTGAAGCGCTCACTATACAGGGTGGCGCACAAATAAGTCTACTCAACTTTTAATTCGTATGTTTCAACAACTATTGAAGGTAGAGTTAAAATAGTTTTATTTCTAGGTTTTTAAGAATATTCATATAACTATTCCTTTCATAAAATATTGACAATATGGAGAAATGTATTTGAGTACAAAAAGGAAGACAAAATAAATTTTGTTCAGAAACTCCGTTTAAAAAATAGAAAAGTTTGTGTTAGAATAAATGGATTAAATATTTATTATTTATTATTATTAAATACTACTAAATATTTATTATATAATAAATACTACTAAATTTATTTAGAAACTTTTATAATGGGACTACAAAGAACAAGCATTTATATGGCATTAAAACCAGACAATTAATTATCGTTTAAATTATAGTTAATAATAAAATGGATCAATTTTAGATACTTATTTAACACAGGATGTTCAATAAACTTAAATTTTAGTAGTAAACCTTAGTCTGTTAAAATTGTTATATTTTCGACGAATGTGTCGTTCGGTGAATATGTGTTTTCGGCGAATATGTTTTCGGCGAATGTGTTTACGGCGAATTGACCTAGAACCGCACGTGTTATTGGTCTGGAACAATTATGAGAAGATCGACTTTTACTTATTTCTAAATACTATCTAGCTGAGCATTACGGAATTCATTTTATTTGTGATGGGTTAGAAAGCTCAATTCCTAGAGAATACCTTCAACGTGGAGTTGGAATAACCTTCTTGAAAATATGGAAATCACATTGAGTATCAAATTTTTCACAATCAAATTTCCTAATGTTCTTAAGATGTATATACAACGTACGACGAGTATGGTATTATTAGTGGGATATAATTACTTTAACATATTCTTATAAATCAGATAGTTTAGTGGTTTTTTCATTGTCACTGATGCTGAGAAATGCATTAGGACTTTTCCCCGTCCGTTCATTCTCCGCCTGACTATTCCCTGCCGGACTTTTCCCCGCCGAATAAAATAATAGTATTTTGGGCTATTAAATAATAATTTAGTTAAAAACAAACTATTCATCAATAGAAGACACATTTTAATAACAAATTTACACAATAGTACAGTCTTATTTTTAGCTTTGATTTTCGTATGTATCCATATTGGTCTTTAATTTTATAAATATATACTACATAGTTCAAACATTTGGTAATTCTAAGGGTCGCCAAATGTCGCAGTATATTCTAATTAAGAAAAACATATCCCTATTCTAATTAAGAAAAACATATCCCTATTCTAATTAAGAAAAACATATCCCTATTCTAATTAAGAAAAACATATCCCTATTCTAATTAAGAAAAACATATCCCTAATTTATTATTTTCTTTACCAGCTATTATTAAAATGGTGATATTCTTAGTTCTTGTTCAAATACATAGTGTTTAATTTAATTGTAGTTTATTTATTTGACCGTTAATATATTAAAGAATTAATAACCCTACTATATATTTTTTTTATCACACTTACTATTGACGTCTATTATATAGTGTCTTTTTTTCTATTATGCATATTTACTATTTATACCTTAAGAAACTAACAATGGATTAACCATAATTTTGAAAATTAATAAGTTAGAGTGTAGAAATTCTTAAATCAAGACTTTTCAAGAAGTAAGATTGAGGAACAATTTGATATAAAGTCGTACGTACATTTTCTCTAAAAATCTTCAATGAAAGCTAATTATCGAAAGAGTAATTATTACAAGCTGAGAAATGCACCAGCAATAATCAGAGTCTTAGAAATGAAAGTCCCTATCTTCAATGTAAACCATTGCGAAACTCTCCATCGCAACCTGGAGGTTAAACATTATTGTGTAGTTTCATTTGGAAAAGAACTTTCACAGTTGGAAGGGTGATAAGGAATGTTATGAATTGAAATTATTGGTGTTAATTCGTCGAATTGAACTATAACTCAAGCAACCATGACACATTGTCTCAACAGGGGCACTAGATGGGCAAGAGATGGTAGACTGAAAAGTAGCCTAGAAATTACATGGGGTTGCTGTGGTTTTCCGTTCTCATGGAATGTTACCTTGGGAGAAAGTTGGTTCAGTCTGTTGAATCCGTCCCACGGAATTGTCATTTTGGCCCAACCTGATTAGTATATAGCGTATCAACATTATATGGCTGAACCTGAAAAACATATTGGCAACATCTTGGGCTAAGATGGTTTCAACTTAACAGCCCATGCTGTCACCATGTTGGTCCATTTTGCAAAAAAACACACAGTTCCAATACGATTTGTACACCTAGTGCCCACATGGGCCCCATTGACTTGTGTTGCTTGGGAACAGTCCACAATATATTCACAAAATATAGACTACTTATCATTCACAGGGCACTTTTTGACAAGCACAGGGATTTTCACATAATACAAACATTGTTTCACGAAAATCTGAATCATGAAAAGTGTTTAGTTTCATGATACTGATTTTTTTAGTTTTGAAAGGACTCCTACCTACCTAGATAATCACAAGTACTTACGTTACTAGAAAAATTGTTTGCATAATTTTTAATGTTCAGAGAGGTTATTTATTCCCGAACAACTGAACATTAGAAAGAGTTGTTCTTATCTTCAAAGCAGATGACTAAGAATGATAAGATAGCAGGTGAGGGGAATGTCTTGCAGAAAATGCATCTAGAGGAACCATTTCGATTTACTGAAATTTAGAACAAAGTTTAAATCATAGATAGACTTTGAAAAAACGCATATTTCAACTTAAAACGCATATTTCAACTTAAAATATTAAAGATATATAATTGCTAATATTAACTCAATTGTGGCGAAAGAAGATGGTAACGCATGAGTTGGAGACTCGAAAGTAAGGTTTATGTAACCAATAATCATTCTAATTTAGCTATTACAATATATAGGTAGAAAAATAGAGCCTGAAGTAGAAAATTAAAAAGTGAAAGAAATCGATACTTTCCAGTATTTTTGTGATTATTTAACACATTTGTGGCTCATAAAGATGATGTAGCAGAGCTATATAATTAATTATAAATTATTATTATTATAATTTCTTGAGTGAATACTGAATAGTACCTTTATATATCAAATGTTACCTATTACGTGTTATATATGTCAAAAACGAAAATTAAAAGAATATCCATAAAATGATAGTTTTTTTCTTATTTTTTGAGTTTTCAAGTGTCGCGTACCGCAACAAAATATTTTCGCATGATATGGCCTTTTTTTCACCATTGCCAGAACGAACTCAAAAAAGTCGAAAAAACTCCATCCTTGAGCAACACCTGTACCTGCTTTACTAAGGGGGTCAACCAAGGGAGTTAAAGGTACGATTTGCATGAAGCAATTGTTGCGATCATCGCTCAGAGATCATCGCCCAGCAATTATCGCTGAGCACTAGCTCAATGTTATTCGTATGGGGTTGTTTTACAACAAGCAATTATCGCTTAGCACTAATTCAATGTATTCTTATTACTGGGCGATTATTGCAACAATTAATCGCTGCATGCAAAACATACCTTGATTGTCTGGTTCATTGCTAAACATGTGTTAAACAGGAAAAGAAACGAACTTTACTATAGAATCTAATTTATATTTCATGAATTACAACAGAATAAAAACAAATTAAACTTAAAAAACTAGGGAAAACAAATCAAAATTACAACAGAATCACACAAAGGTAATATTTCTTAAATGTTCCCTCAATGTTGGTGGTAGGACCAAACGGAAGCTTGTTAGTTACAAGGGGATGAATTAACTCTCGCTAAAATTAATGGGAAAATGTACTCCAAACTGACATTGTAGATAATTTATGTTCATTTCAATATCTAAAATGATTAGATAAATGAATACAATTGTAACACAATTAAATAAAAAACATGAAGAATTAATATGAAAACTGCTAGTCTGAATTATCTAAATTATATCCTAAGAATTTGCATTATATATGTTAATAAATATATATATATATATTCTTCAAATATCACTCAATATCGAAATGAAATTACAAATTTAGAAGTGATTTCGTAGCTTCAGATAGGAGTGATTATTTCTCAGTTATTTCAGTACTCAAGTAATACAAGCAAGTTATTCTCAGCTGATATTTCGAAAAGAGGCTCTTTGAAGTCAATGGGAAAGAAGAATTTTTGAGAAATTCAATTCACATCTGAGTTACAAATTAGAAAGAAACCTATTTGGAGGAAAATTTTCAAACTGAACTGTTCAAATTCTCCTCTCACTTTTCACGAGTCAATAATATCCGTAAGTTCGGTCACAATTGAAATACTTTGGTAGGGAGAATCTTTACTCCTCACACCTCCTAATATTTCTTTACTTGATACTGAAAGGTCAGTTGTTCAACCCTCTGACTGCCCACTGTCTTCTACATCATCATCAGATTCATCTTCATCGACAGTTTTGAAGAGATCTGAAGCAGAAGCAATCATATTCTTCAAACTATTGCCACCAGAAAAGCTTTTGCAGTCATTATTGTTTACTATTTTTCTCTTGAAACTACTCTCTTTACCTTCCGATTGTACGTCACTGAGTGGAACCAAACTACCCACTCCAACCTCCGATTGTACGTCACTGAGTGGAACAAAACTACCCACATTAACCTCCGATTGTACGTCACTAAGTGGAACCAAACTACCCACTTTAACCTCCGATTGTACGTCACTGAGTGGAACCAAACTACCCACTTTAACCTCCGATTGTACGTCACTGAGTGGAACCAAACTACCCACTTTAACCTCCGATTGTACGTCACTGAGTGGAACCAAACTACCCACTTTAACCTCCGATTGTACGTCACTGAGTGGAACCAAACTACCCACTTTAACCTCCGATTGTACGTCACTGAGTGGAACCAAACTACCCACTTTAACCTCCGATTGTACGTCACTGAGTGGAACCAAACTACCCACTTTAACCTCCGATTGTACGTCACTGAGTGGAACCAAACTACCCACTTTAACCTCCGATTGTACGTCACTGAGTGGAACCAAACTACCCACTTTAACCTCCGATTGTACGTCACTGAGTGGAACCAAACTACCCACTTTAACCTCCGATTGTACGTCACTGAGTGGAACCAAACTACCCACTTTAACCTCCGATTGTACGTCACTGAGTGGAACCAAACTATCCACTTTAACCTCCGATTGTACGTCACTGAGTGGAACCAAGCAACTCTCCATTTCTTCATCAGCTCTCTTTCTCTCCTGTTCTTTTTTCACTTCATCATTAATCTCTTTCACAAACTCTTCAAACTCCTCCTGATGTTTCCTCATTGCACTCAAATCAAAATTGTCATCTTCTCCAAGAGAATCAAGTACTTCATCACAATGACTCGTCACTTTCTTTGCAAGTTTGTCGCTGATAGTCTTCGAACGCAGAAGTTTCCTAAACTTCCTTTTCTCATCTAAGCATTTACTTTCTAATTCATTACGCATTTCTGCTAATAGTAGTTGCTCCTCATCATTTCTATTGAACACATCAACATCTCTCTTCAGTTTCTTCAAAATTTTCATCTCATACATTTGTTCTCTTGATTCATTCCATAAGATGCCTGAAGATGTAATAATGTATTTCTTTCGTACAATTTCAATCAATTTGCATCCTCCCTGAGGAACAGCAATCCACAATTTCTCTCCACGCTTATTGCCTTTAGGGTTAATGATGAGGTCTTCGACATGCAAAGGATCAATGGATTTCGTTTCAGAAAGACATGCTGCATGGTAAGCTGCACCCAGAGCAACGGCTTCATGTTCATTGATTGTGCGACTGATCTTGCAACTGGCACCTCTTTGGACAAAATAATCAGACAAGAACTTTCGCATCAATGGGACTCGAGAAATACCTCCACACATTACAATCTCACCAACTTGAGAATGAGGAAAGTTACTATCACTAAATAGCTCATCTAACAGGTCACTGATGATTTCATTCACATAATTGTTCATCTTTTCAAATTGTTGTCTGGTAATCAAACATTTGTAATCGCTAGCACCATCAAAATTTTCCTGTAAAATAGCTGTGCGAGATGACTCAGTCAATTCACATCTGATTTTTTGACACACTAACCTGAGTTTTTCAGTCTCTTTCCCACCATCTATTTCAATTCCATGTTTCTCGAATATTTCTTCTTTGAAATGATTGACTAACTTCTCATCCATAACATTACCAGACACTTCAGTTGTACCGTCAATTCCATAAACTTTCAATTTATCTTCCTTTATCCCAACAAGAGCTACACTTAGACCTCCTGACCCCAAATCAAACACCAAAATGTTGATGTTTTTTGTCTTCTCTTCAGAGTTGTTCATCTTATAGTTGATGGCTGCTGCGGTTGGTTCGTTGAGGATTGACAACACGTTCAGTCCGGCAATTGCCGCAGCTTCTCTGATGCTCTGACGATGTTTGTTACTGAAGTATGTGGGAACACAAATGACAGCATCCTTAACCTCTTGTCCAAGATGGTTGTCTACCACTCCTTTCATGTACTTTATCAACATGGAACTGATTTGTACAGGATTCAATGAGTAATTCTTAGTTTTACATTTGACTGAGAAGGTATCAGGACTGTCAGATTGAAATATCTTGTTTTTAGGCTCAATCACTGTCTTTTCCATCATCAGAAGTGCAGAATTCTTTGAATCTTCACCAAAGTATCGTTCATTATCAGAAAAAGTGACATAAGATGGGGTGGTTTTCTTGTATTTTTTATTTGGGATGACCTGAACGTTTCTACCAACCAGAGCCGCGACACAACATTTGTTGGTACCGAAGTCTATTCCCATTGTTAGTCCTCCAGTAGATGTAACTGAAACGTAATAAATTAAGATAAAGAAATTAAAAATTAATTAACAATTTACACATAAATTATTAAAGTTATAGTATTCAACAGTGAACAGAATTGATATCGAAATAATTTGATTTTACATTAAAAGTTAAGATAATTCGTTGTATGTTTCAGCAGGAGAGAAAATGTCACAGGACGTTCAAGTGAAAGAAAATGAGGAACTGGAAAGATAAAAATCAACAGGACGATGGTTCTATGACTGAAGTCAATAACATAACAATCAGTGGTAGTCCTTAGCTACAGGTAAGTAATTAAGGAAAGTAACTCCACTCAAGCAACTCTATTATTAGAGTGTTGTATTTAGGAGTTGTAATAGAAACAGGAAAGGATGTAGAAAATGAAGCCTTTGTGAACCTAATGATGTATAGCTAGTTATATAACTAAACAACGGATCAGATACTTGGGTAACTTCGATAACTATTTTTTTTTTTTTTTTTTTTTTTTAAAGACAATATTTTTCCATTCGATAACTAGCAGCTAATTAATATCCCTATTCATAATTAGAAATGAATAGAATGATTAAATTATAAATGAAAGTTTTGAATAAGCATATATTTCTGTAGGATAAATTTAGAATAAATTTCCCATCAAAACTCCTAGTCAGTAAAACTATCTTCTATTTTCCCAAAGTAAAACTAAAATATAATTGTACGAGTCAATTGGAGAAAATTATCAATATTATTGCCAACAACTACAATAAAAATAATGTGAAGTGATGATTCAGATGGATATAGTTTGAAATAAAAAATTAAGAATATTACACTTATTTTATATCAATAATAATCAAGCTAAAGTATTTTTTAGGAGACAGGGTTGTTGTAGATGTATTTGGTAACTTTGTGTAGTTTCAATTAATTACTTGTAAGTTGTATATCGTCATTGTTTGGTACATTTCCAATGATTTTTTTTTTATTTTCAGGTAGGTAGGCCAACAGTAAATAGTTTTGTTTTTAGCTACAGACAAGATGAAACTTTTCAACTAATTCTACAAAGCGGATTTTAAAACAAATACAATTGATTGATTATATTGCGTATGTTAAGCTTTATTCTATCATTGAAAACAAGTAAAAAATGAATCTCCTTTACCTATTAAAAAGATGTTATCGCTTATTTGCGACAGCACTATCATAACTTCAGAAAAACTATTTTTCAGGAGAGGCATTTTAGTACTTGTAATGTAAGTACATTTGATGGAATATCGTTAGGACATTAAGCCTCTCTAGCGGTATATTTGTGAGTTACAATGATGATTTTTTCACCAAAATGATCAACATTGTATGATTTATATGTCTATATAGATAACTCTAAAATACATGTTTTTGTGTTTATGACGATGTTGTTGCAAACAAGCGATATTGTGTTTCACCATCTAATAATAGAGATATGACTGCAATAACAAACATCAAAAGTATTAAGAAGATACATGCAGTAACTTCAGTAAAATCTAGTATCAGTAGAAATAATTTAGAATGAGACTAAAGTTATTGGTTCTCTTGTCAACTAACACCATTTAAATATAAACTTTAGCTACCATAACAATACATTATCTCTATTCAGAAAGTAACTGGCAATCACTATCTGCATTCATAGATTTGTGATAACAATAATTAGTGTTAGAGTTGTAACTGTGACGATATGGGAACACTGTGCTCGTCTGTTGGAGTGATTGGTGCAGTCAGTCCATATTCATTGGTGAGACAATTAACATCTCACGTGTGTGTCTAAGATTGTGAACATTTAACAATTTCTACAGGTGTAGGCCTCTGACATGGTATCAGTGAAGAACTAGTTTGTGAGTCTTAATTGTAGAAGAGAGTTATTCCCAATTGATCCTCGATAATTGGGCCCAGGACAATTGGGCCTCATGAAAATCGAGCCCAGTAAAATTAAGGTATAGACACAATAAAGAAGTGTTACTTTGTTATTACTAGGGTTGTGACAATAGTATATTTGAAATATACATTTTATATTTTTTGAGAAATATTCTTCATATTATCTAAATATATTCTTTTATACTCTGAAATATGCTTTACATTAATTATATTATCAATTCATTAAAAGTGCTGTAATTCGATTGATTACCCTGATAAGGGATATATTAGCAAGCCTCTTAAATCACAAACCTATTCTCATGTTTTGGTGTAATGGAAATCTTTGAAGAGTTTAAACAAGTCGTATTAACTTGAATCATGTCATGTGGATCCAATGAGTAGTATACACCGTCTGACGAAGTTCAGTCACACTAATATTTGGTTAATAAAATGGGTAAATTATATTGGTTATTCGTTACATTGAAGTAAGAAAAATTGAACAATAGTTGAGATAAAAACAGATTATGAAAATTCATTTAGTAATATTAATTTATAAAAGTTTCCAATATTGAACACTGAATGAGTTTCGACAACTTCACATTAACTTTACTTGTTTAAGGGCCCAACTGTTTTGAGGCCCAATTGTCCAGGGTGCTAGAGAAATTCGTCCACGGAAAATTCTGTTTCATTCGGAGTGCATTGCAAAACTAGCTTCATATTTGTTCGATGATATCTCGATATTTTGGCCTTTTACGCTGTGTTACATCTCCCTTTGTTTCAATTCTTTAAGTTAGGGTTAACTCTTCTACCAAATATTAGGATGCTATTTCTTGAACATTCCAAAGTTCAATTGGATATAACGGGTTTTCGCTTTGATTTAGTCTTCTCTGTTTTATTCCAATGTACGTAGCTTCAAAGTAGTTGAAAACTCAATTGACATCCTCGCATAAATTTCCATTAACGCCAACAACATATTCAGGTGTTAAGAACGCCAAGGCACCAAACATTTTATCTCAAATTAAGTTAATAAAATTTATTAGATATCTATCAATCTTAATGTTTTTTAAACTATCATGAATTTTGCAGTACAACAGACTTTATAATGGATGCAATAAAGTAGATTAACTTTGTCATCTAAAAATTACCTTAAAATTACCTTATACAAAAACCGTTATCATAACATTTTGTTCCATTTAAATTAATATTATTTTGTGTTTAATGGACGAATTTTCCGAGGACAAATTTTCCGTGGACGAATTTTCCGGTCACGATTATCCAGAGCCCAATTGACCTGGACCCAATTGTCTTGGACTCAATTGTCGATATGCCCAATTGTCGGTTCACGATTTTTAAATGATATGATAGTGAGAAGAAAGTACATTAGAGTAGATAAAGAATTTCTTGACAACTTCAATTATTCAATATAAATATACCTAAAAAATTAATAATTCTATTTTGAAACACAATTTTTTAGACCTATTGATAACACAAAAAGCTATTATTGTGTATTAATTAAAAATACCCTCATGGTATCCACTAATCCATACTCACAGATTTGTTTTTTCTCTCGAAGTGACGACAGCAACCTTAGGCAATCCTCTGGTGAAGCTCTGGAGATATCGTCAGGATAGAGAATATTGTCAGGTGTCTCTTTAACCTTCATTCTACCTTTGCTCATATTACTTCTTTTATTCACCAATTTGTAATTTTCCTCTGTAGAATTTGTTGACATTTTGTCATCAGAATTTAAATTAGATCTCTCAACACCTCCATGTGAAACGAAGCCAGTCTGATCATTTTTTTTGCCACCTCCATGTGGTTTAACATCAGGCTGAGTATTAATAGAGTCACCTCCATGTGATTTAACTTTAGGCTGAACATTGCTATAACCACCTCCATGTGATTTTACGCTAGTCTGAGCATAACTGTAGCCACCTCCATGTGATTTAACTTCAGGCTGAGCATTACTATATCCACCTCCATGTGATTTAACTTCAGGCTGAGCATTACTATAGCCACCTCCATGTGATTTTACGCTAGTCTGAGCATAACTGTAGCCACCTCCATGTGATTTAACTTCAGGCTGAGCATTACTATAGCCACCTCCATGTGATTTAACATCAGACTGAACATTGCTATAACCACCTCCATGTGATTTTACGCTAGTCTGAGCATAACTGTAGCCACCTCCATGTGATTTAACTTCAGGCTGAGCATTACTATAACCACCTCCATGTGATTTAACTTCAGGCTGAGCATTACTATAGCCACCTCCATGTGATTTTACGCTAGTCTGAGCATAACTGTAGCCACCTCCATGTGATTTAACTTCAGGCTGAGTATTTCTATAGCCACCTCCATGTGATTTAACTTCAGGCTGAGCATTACTATAACCACCTCCAAGTGATTTAACTTCAGTCTGAGCATTACTATAGCCACCTCCATGTGATTTTACGCTAGTCTGAGCATAACTGTAGCCACCTCCATGTGATTTAACTTCATGCTGAGTATTTCTATAGCCACCTCCATGTGATTTAACTTCAGGCTGAGCATTACTATAACCACCTCCAAGTGATTTAACTTCAGTCTGAGCATTACTATAACCACCTCCAAGTGATTTAACTTCAGGCTGAGCATTACTAGAGCCACCTCCATGTGATTTAACTTCAGGCTGAGCATTACTATAACCACCTCCAAGTGATTTAACTTCAGTCTGAGCATTACTATAGCCACCTCCATGTGATTTAACTTCAGGCTGAGCATTACTATAACCACCTCCATGTGATTTAACTTCAGGCTGAGCATTACTATAACCACCTCCAAGTGATTTAACTTCAGTCTGAGCATTACTATAACCACCTCCATGTGATTTAACTTCAGGCTGAGCATTACTATAGCCACCTCCATGTGATTTAACTTCAGTCTGAGCATTACTAGAGCCACCTCCATGTGATTTAACTTCAGGCTGAGCATTACTATAACCACCTCCAAGTGATTTAACTTCAGTCTGAGCATTACTATAGCCACCTCCATGTGATTTAACTTCAGGCTGAGCATTACTAGAGCCACCTCCCTGAGCATTACTATAGCCACCTCCATGTGATTTAACTTCAGGCTGAGCATTACTAGAGCCACCTCCATGTGATTTAACTTCAGGCTGAGTATTACTATAACCACCTCCATGTGATTTAACTTCAGGCTGAGCATTACTATAACCACCTCCATGTGATTTAACTTCAGGCTGAGCATTACTAGAGCCACCTCCATGTGATTTAACTTCAGGCTGAGCATTACTAGAGCCACCTCCATGTGATTTAACTTCAGGCTGAGCATTACTATAGCCACCTCCATGTGATTTAACTTCAGGCTGAGTATTACTATAGCCACCTCCATGTGATTTAACTTCAGTCTGAGCATTACTATAGCCACCTCCATGTGATTTTACGCTAGTCTGAGCATAACTGTAGCCACCTCCATGTGATTTAACTTCAGGCTGAGCATTACTATAGCCACCTCCATGTGATTTAACATCAGACTGAACATTGCTATAACCACCTCCATGTGATTTTACGCTAGTCTGAGCATAACTGTAGCCACCTCCATGTGATTTAACTTCAGGCTGAGCATTACTATAACCACCTCCATGTGATTTAACTTCAGGCTGAGCATTACTATAGCCACCTCCATGTGATTTTACGCTAGTCTGAGCATAACTGTAGCCACCTCCATGTGATTTAACTTCAGGCTGAGTATTTCTATAGCCACCTCCATGTGATTTAACTTCAGGCTGAGCATTACTATAACCACCTCCAAGTGATTTAACTTCAGTCTGAGCATTACTATAGCCACCTCCATGTGATTTTACGCTAGTCTGAGCATAACTGTAGCCACCTCCATGTGATTTAACTTCATGCTGAGTATTTCTATAGCCACCTCCATGTGATTTAACTTCAGGCTGAGCATTACTATAACCACCTCCAAGTGATTTAACTTCAGTCTGAGCATTACTATAGCCACCTCCATGTGATTTAACTTCAGGCTGAGCATTACTAGAGCCACCTCCATGTGATTTAACTTCAGGCTGAGTATTACTATAACCACCTCCATGTGATTTAACTTCAGGCTGAGCATTACTATAACCACCTCCAAGTGATTTAACTTCAGGCTGAGCATTACTAGAGCCACCTCCATGTGATTTAACTTCAGGCTGAGCATTACTATAACCACCTCCAAGTGATTTAACTTCAGTCTGAGCATTACTATAGCCACCTCCATGTGATTTAACTTCAGGCTGAGCATTACTATAACCACCTCCATGTGATTTAACTTCAGGCTGAGCATTACTATAACCACCTCCAAGTGATTTAACTTCAGTCTGAGCATTACTATAACCACCTCCATGTGATTTAACTTCAGGCTGAGCATTACTATAGCCACCTCCATGTGATTTAACTTCAGTCTGAGCATTACTAGAGCCACCTCCATGTGATTTAACTTCAGGCTGAGCATTACTATAACCACCTCCAAGTGATTTAACTTCAGTCTGAGCATTACTATAGCCACCTCCATGTGATTTAACTTCAGGCTGAGCATTACTAGAGCCACCTCCATGTGATTTAACTTCAGGCTGAGTATTACTATAACCACCTCCATGTGATTTAACTTCAGGCTGAGCATTACTATAACCACCTCCATGTGATTTAACTTCAGGCTGAGCATTACTAGAGCCACCTCCATGTGATTTAACTTCAGGCTGAGCATTACTAGAGCCACCTCCATGTGATTTAACTTCAGGCTGAGTATTACTATAGCCACCTCCATGTGATTTAACTTCAGGCTGAGTATTACTATAACCACCTCCATGTGATTTAACTTCAGGCTGAGCATTACTATAGCCACCTCCATGTGATTTTACGCTAGTCTGAGCATAACTGTAGCCACCTCCATGTGATTTAACTTCAGGCTGAGTATTTCTATAGCCACCTCCATGTGATTTAACTTCAGGCTGAGCATTACTATAACCACCTCCAAGTGATTTAACTTCAGTCTGAGCATTACTATAGCCACCTCCATGTGATTTAACTTCAGGCTGAGCATTACTAGAGCCACCTCCCTGAGCATTACTATAGCCACCTCCATGTGATTTAACTTCAGGCTGAGCATTACTAGAGCCACCTCCATGTGATTTAACTTCAGGCTGAGTATTACTATAACCACCTCCATGTGATTTAACTTCAGGCTGAGCATTACTATAACCACCTCCATGTGATTTAACTTCAGGCTGAGCATTACTAGAGCCACCTCCATGTGATTTAACTTCAGGCTGAGCATTACTAGAGCCACCTCCATGTGATTTAACTTCAGGCTGAGCATTACTATAGCCACCTCCATGTGATTTAACTTCAGGCTGAGTATTACTATAGCCACCTCCATGTGATTTAACTTCAGTCTGAGCATTACTATAGCCACCTCCATGTGATTTTACGCTAGTCTGAGCATAACTGTAGCCACCTCCATGTGATTTAACTTCAGGCTGAGCATTACTATAGCCACCTCCATGTGATTTAACATCAGACTGAACATTGCTATAACCACCTCCATGTGATTTTACGCTAGTCTGAGCATAACTGTAGCCACCTCCATGTGATTTAACTTCAGGCTGAGCATTACTATAACCACCTCCATGTGATTTAACTTCAGGCTGAGCATTACTATAGCCACCTCCATGTGATTTTACGCTAGTCTGAGCATAACTGTAGCCACCTCCATGTGATTTAACTTCAGGCTGAGTATTTCTATAGCCACCTCCATGTGATTTAACTTCAGGCTGAGCATTACTATAACCACCTCCAAGTGATTTAACTTCAGTCTGAGCATTACTATAGCCACCTCCATGTGATTTTACGCTAGTCTGAGCATAACTGTAGCCACCTCCATGTGATTTAACTTCATGCTGAGTATTTCTATAGCCACCTCCATGTGATTTAACTTCAGGCTGAGCATTACTATAACCACCTCCAAGTGATTTAACTTCAGTCTGAGCATTACTATAGCCACCTCCATGTGATTTAACTTCAGGCTGAGCATTACTAGAGCCACCTCCATGTGATTTAACTTCAGGCTGAGTATTACTATAACCACCTCCATGTGATTTAACTTCAGGCTGAGCATTACTATAACCACCTCCAAGTGATTTAACTTCAGGCTGAGCATTACTAGAGCCACCTCCATGTGATTTAACTTCAGGCTGAGCATTACTATAACCACCTCCAAGTGATTTAACTTCAGTCTGAGCATTACTATAGCCACCTCCATGTGATTTAACTTCAGGCTGAGCATTACTATAACCACCTCCATGTGATTTAACTTCAGGCTGAGCATTACTATAACCACCTCCAAGTGATTTAACTTCAGTCTGAGCATTACTATAACCACCTCCATGTGATTTAACTTCAGGCTGAGCATTACTATAGCCACCTCCATGTGATTTAACTTCAGTCTGAGCATTACTAGAGCCACCTCCATGTGATTTAACTTCAGGCTGAGCATTACTATAACCACCTCCAAGTGATTTAACTTCAGTCTGAGCATTACTATAGCCACCTCCATGTGATTTAACTTCAGGCTGAGCATTACTAGAGCCACCTCCATGTGATTTAACTTCAGGCTGAGTATTACTATAACCACCTCCATGTGATTTAACTTCAGGCTGAGCATTACTATAACCACCTCCATGTGATTTAACTTCAGGCTGAGCATTACTAGAGCCACCTCCATGTGATTTAACTTCAGGCTGAGCATTACTAGAGCCACCTCCATGTGATTTAACTTCAGGCTGAGTATTACTATAGCCACCTCCTTGTGATTTAACTTCAGGCTGAGTATTACTATAACCACCTCCATGTGATTTAACTTCAGGCTGAGCATTACTATAGCCACCTCCATGTGATTTTACGCTAGTCTGAGCATAACTGTAGCCACCTCCATGTGATTTAACTTCAGGCTGAGTATTTCTATAGCCACCTCCATGTGATTTAACTTCAGGCTGAGCATTACTATAACCACCTCCAAGTGATTTAACTTCAGTCTGAGCATTACTATAGCCACCTCCATGTGATTTAACTTCAGGCTGAGCATTACTAGAGCCACCTCCATGTGATTTAACTTCAGGCTGAGTATTACTATAACCACCTCCATGTGATTTAACTTCAGGCTGAGCATTACTATAACCACCTCCATGTGATTTAACTTCAGGCTGAGCATTACTAGAGCCACCTCCATGTGATTTAACTTCAGGCTGAGCATTACTATAGCCACCTCCATGTGATTTTACGCTAGTCTGAGCATAACCAAAATCTCTTAGTGAACCAGAGACAGTCTGAGGATATCCATAGTCTCTTTGTGAACCAGAGCCAGTCTGAGGATATCCATAGTCTCTTTGTGAACCAGAGCCAGTCTGAGGATATCCATAGTCTCTTAGTGAACCAGAGACAGTCTGAGGATATCCATAGTCTCTTTGTGAACCAGAGCCAGTCTGAGGATATCCATAGTCTCTTTGTGAACCAGAGCCAGTCTGAGGATATCCATAGTCTCTTAGTGAACCAGAGACAGTCTGAGGATATCCATAGTCTCTTTGTGAACCAGAGCCAGTCTGAGGATATCCATAGTCTCTTTGTGAACCAGAGACAGTCTGAGGATATCCATAGTCTCTTTGTGAACCAGAGCCAGTCTGAGGATATCCAGAGCCTCTTTGTAAACCAGAGACAGTCTGAGGATATCCATAGTCTCTTTGTGAACCAGAGACAGTCTGAGGATAACCATAGTCTCTTTGTGAACCAGAGACAGTCTGAGGATTTCCATAGTCTCTTTGTGAACCAGAGACATTCTGAGGATATCCAGAGTCTCTTTGTGAACCAGAGCCAGTCTGAGGATATCCAGAGTCTCTTTGTGAACCAGAGACAGTCTGAGGATATCCAGAGTCTCTTTGTGAACCAGAGCCAGTCTGAGGATATCCAGAGTCTCTTTGTGAACCAGAGAGAGTCTGAGGATATCCAGAGTCTCTTAGTGAACCAGAGCCAGTCTGAGGATATCCAGAGTCGCTTTGTAAACCAGAGCCAGTCTGAGGATATCCAGAGTCTCTTTGTGAACCAGAGCCAGTCTGAGGATATCCGGAGTCTCTTTGTTTTTGAGAAATTGTCCCGAAATCGATACCCATGAAGTATTTGTTTGCACTGTACGCCATGATTTGAATTCTGTAGAATAGAGAAAATTATTTTACATCATTAACTATATCAATACCGGGGTATTAATATCAATACCTTATGAATAATCATGATAACCATTGGTTCATGTATAGCTAGAATAATAATGTACGAATCTTCCTTAGATCTCATGGCATTTAAAGTTTAGAGTATGCATTTTTTGGACCAAGTAAAGTTAAAGGACCAGAGATTAAGCTAATAAAGATAACGGACCAGAAATTAGGCTAGTAAAGTTAACGGATCAGAAATTAGGCTAGTAAAGTTAACGGATCAGAAATTAGGCTAATAAAGATAACGGACCAGAAATTAGGCTAGTAAAGTTAACGGATCAGAAATTAGGCTAATAAAGATAACGGACCAGAAATTAGGCTAGTAAAGTTAACGGATCAGAATTTTTTTTAATTCAAATAAATAATTGCTTCAGTATTTTATAAATTTACAAACCTAATAAAAGAAAATATCAACCTTTATACATTAATTTTACATATTTTATTAATTGAAAGAATCGATACAAAACGTGATCCATTTTGAAGTTGCGAAGAACGAGTATTGAAAAGATGTATAAGAACTTCTGCTTAAATCTTTTAATGTGGTATCTATGATTCCAAAATTATATTCTTATTCCAATTTTTGGTCAAATATTTAATAATTTAACCAAGTAAATATAACGGACCAGAATTTAACCTAGTAAAGTTAACGAACTGTGGTCCTTTAACTTTACTAGCTCCCATCTTTTTAAAGGTCCCCTCCGAGCAAATATTTTTATTGCCTTATTCAACAAGGCTAATGTTTCTTATCATTTTGCTGCAAACTGCATCAAATTTGGTAGCATATTTTTAATTTTATATACTTTAAAGTATTTTTATAATCAAAACTCTACAAAACCTCTTTTACTTCCGACTTACTAATTTAAGAAATTTTTCAGCCTGAAGAAAAAGAATGTACACCATTTGTTTTGAATATCAACTAGGTATTAGGTTTAATTAATCCATTTAATATTAGTGTAAAGGTATAAAATTGAATAAACTTATAATAGAAACGTTTATATACTTTTGGAAACAATTAATATCTAAAATAATTTAAATAAAGACCGAATACGCATAGTTTGTTTATAAAATTCAAATTTGTAATCAAAACAAAGAGTGTACAATCTTCTTCTTGAGCATCAGATTAGTGATTCGCTCAATTGTTGCTCACAGAGTACTAAAAAACTTTAAAAACAAATTATAAAATATATATATACTGAACCGAATTGTATGCAGTTTGTAGAATAATGATCGTAGACCTTAGTTCTATAATATTATGTTATAAACTCTTTTTTTTCCCGGAGCGTGGAGAGGACCTTTAAGATTAAAATCTGTAAATAATTCGGATTAGTTGATGAATTGTGAAAAATGAAAATAAGGATAAAAGAATTTTTATTTTTAAGTTCCATCACTACTTGATATAAAATCTGAGAATATAGCATGACACCCAGATTATTCTCTGTAACTAAAATTGATCATTCAGAAAAATTATTCTACCACACCATCAAAAATAAGATACACACAGAGAACGGTTTTGTTAAATTAACAAAACGTATTTTGTCGATAATATTTGTTATAATAATGGTAAAATTTTGTTATATTAACCATCAATTGAGTTAAATCAGCAATAAAATATTGTTCGAAAATTTCTTCACTACAACAAAAAATTTCTTTAAGTTAACTGTACAATTTTTGTAATGGAAGATTGTTAAAGTTACTAAAAAAGATTTGTTCATATTAACTTGAATATTGCTATGATAGAAATACAATATTGTTCAATATTTTTTATATATAACAAAATATTTTTGTAGTAGTAACTTGAAAAATTTAGTTAAAATGTAACAGTATAATCTTTTTTTTTTAACCAAATAGTTTCAGTTAAATAAAAAAAATCCAGTGTAATCCTTAAAAATCCAGTGTAACTATAACCAAGAACCTTAACAAAAAAATATATTTACTGTAACAAAATTATTTTGATGGCTCATAGCTGACTAACTTATTTTGTTGATACAACCAAAAACCTACTTTTTTTCTGTATCAACAAAACCGTTCTCTGTGTGTAGGGGAGGAGTGGCGGTCTGTTATTGAGGCTGATAAATATAAAGAAGCTCTTCAACGTGATTCTTTTTGACAAATGCTAATAGAATTAAGTGTCTGTCCCTCAAAATATAAAACCAGAGTATAACAATCATCAAAAGTAAGTCATTGTGGAAGAAGAGTTTTGGCTTTGATGTTCCATTAGTATTTCTCATCTATTTATTTTTTCTCGTCTGATATCATCAATTATAAATAATAAACAGATCCAAAGTTTGTTATAAATATTTATGATATCTTAAATAGATCACACAAAGAACTTGCACATCAATTTATAATAGCAAACTTACCTCTTTTGTCTTTGATTTCAGTTGATAGTTTTTGTTCAGTGAAACGATGCCTCCTTTGTCATTTGGATTGAGATTTGAAACCTGAAAAATAAATAGAAAATAAGCTAATGTTGGTGACTTGAAATATTATGAGAAAATAATCATTTCAACCCTTCACTGCGTGGTCTAACATATGTGGTACCATCAAAGAAATATAAAATATCAATGGAATAATTAAAGTCTTTGAATGAGATCCTCAAGAGAATAAAGATCAAACTACTGAATATATTCTTCATCTCACAGTTTGAGTTTCTTCACACGAGGTAAGAGTTAAGGTGAGGGTAGAAGATGCATTGTCACTTCAATTGGAAGAAGATGAGCATCTGACAATTCGAATAAACACTGAAACAACTGAACATTAGAAAGAGTTGTTCTTATCTTCAAAGCAGATGACTAAGAATGATAAGATCAACAGATAGCAGGTGAGGGGAATGTCTGGCAGAAAATAAATGCACACAAAATGAGAGTTTGGATCTCTTATGCTTACAATAAGCTGCTCATCCGATCAAAAACTTGGGAGATGTGGAGATGAAAATGCAAAAGAACACCTACAAAAAGTTACCTAGTTTCTTCACCACATTCTGTTCAACACTGGTTACTTATTTTATATTAACTATGCACTGTTACTTTGATAAGATAAGAGCTTATCAGTTACAGGAGATTGAGTTGATATCATCTAGTTTTTTTCAATGAATGAAGCAATTTATTCGTGAAACCAATACACATACAAGAAAAAAAATATATATATATATATACAAATTTTGAGCAACCTTTTCATGTGTATATTATTTTCTACATTTCATTTATGTTATATGTTCTATCTTGCATGCTACAAGACTGGTGACATGCGGTGTGGTTTCTTCCCGCTTAAGCCAGATGCTCAGTTGTCTGTCTGCCATGCTACCTCAAAGACCGCATGGGCCATTATCAATTTAAATAGATTCTAACCATAAAGCTAATTCTATGACTATTAAATAATTTCAGTATTCTGCAAATAAATACAATTTAATAACTTTCTTTCAAGTCCTTATCTTATATAAATAAGGCTAGTTTAAAATATTCCCTTAAATTTACTAGTTCACGAATCAATAATATCCGTAATTTCGGTCTGAAATCTACTAGTTCAAAATATTCCCTTAAATTGATTTACTCTGAAATATAAATGGTTCAGTTATGAAACTTGTATACATTATATATTGAAATGAATAATTTATTGATCTATTTCTTTGTCCAGTTTATTGTATACATTTTTTCACTTCTAATCATAATTTAATTATTTCGAATTACAGGTTTTAAATGGAAATGCTGATTCAGAAACAAAACAAAATACAAATTAACTTCGTGATTGAGGGGCCATTTGCCACTAACCATTGCCACTTTTAAAAAATTATCCATGAGCTTTATGCAGCCCTGAAAATTATTATGAGAGGATAGGTTTGATATCTATATAAATGAACTGCCGAAATGTAGCTACTAATTTTTTCGATTTTCTACTTTTTGCTGAAGACTCGACATTAACTTGTAAGATACCTAAATTGAATTTAAATGGCATGAGTAATCTGATTAATGTGGAGCTTGCTTTGGTAAATAATTAGTTGAATGCTAACAAGATCACGATTAACTGTTCAAAAACTAAATACATTCTATATTCTTATAGAGGTGAATTTTCTTTCAATTCGCCGATAATGATAGGAAATTCAGTGATAGACCAGACCGATATTGTTTAATTTCTGGGAGTGTCTCTTGTTGGAAATCTAAGTTATAGGAATCATGTTCAGGATATTGCTGGTGAAATATCTCGTAATTTGGGAGTTATACAGTCTGTCCTCAAAAAATGTATCCACTGCCATCGAGTATATCTTAAAAGTACTATTTACAACTCATTAATATTAATCTACGTATCTATGGTACCAACATATTATGCATATTATCGTGGAATGATGAATAATGCAGATTCAAGGCAGTGGATACATTTTTTGCAGACACACTGTTTATAGGATACGTGATTTTGTACCTTGAAATCTCTATATTATTGCTTAGTTCATCCTTATATAATGTATGCTCTAGTCGTATGGTTCCATGCCCCCAATTATCTAACTAACCAGATCAAAGTTCTACAGAAAAAGGCATTACGTTTGATTCATGGTATAAACTATAATGAACATACTGAACAATATTTCATACAGATGAAATTGTTGACTATTGAGGACCTTTCCAAATTAGTCGTTTCTGTTCATATATAGCGAATAATTCATGTTGAAAATTTAGACTGTTTTCTCCATGCCAAATTGGTTACTTCTGGTGAACAACACAATTACTGTTTACGCAATAGTCACAAATTTTTAATCCCGAGGTGCAGGAGAGAAAAGTCTAAACATTGTATGCATTACACGGGTGTCTCAATTTACAACAATCTCCCTGAATCACTAAAGGATCTCTCCCCTAAATTCTTTAAACCAAAGTTGAAGATTTAGAATGGAATAAAAATATACTTCATTTTTCAATGTTTTTTTTCTCACTAGGATGTTAAGGTTGAATGTATGTACTTTTTTCTTTTTCACTATTTTTTCTTATAGCTGCTAGAATTAAGTGTATGTATTTTTGTTATTTTAGATAGGATACCTATATTTTAGATAGGATACCTATATTTTAGATAGGATACCTTTATTTTAGATAGGATATCTATATTTTAGATAGGATACCTTTATTTTAGATAGGATACCTTTATTTTAGATAGGATACCTTTATTTTAGATAGGATACCTTTATTTTAGATAGGATACCTTTATTTTAGATAGGATACCTTTATTTTAGATAGGATACCTTTATTTTAGATAGGATACCTTTATTTTAGATAGGATACCTTTATTTTAGATAGGATATCTATATTTTAGATAGGATACCTTTATTTTAGATAGGATACCTTTATTTTAGATAGGATACCTTTATTTTAGATAGGATACCTTTATTTTAGATAGGATACCTTTATTTTAGATAGGATACCTTTATTTTAGATAGGATATCTATATTTTAGATAGGATACCTTTATTTTAGATAGGATACCTTTATTTTAGATAGGATACCTATATTTTAGATAGGATACCTATATTTTAGATAGGATACCTATATTTTAGATAGGATACCTATATTTTAGATAGGATATCTATATTTTAGATAGGATACCTTTATTTTAGATAGGATACCTTTATTTTAGATAGGATACCTATATTTTAGATAGGATACCTATATTTTAGATAGGATACCTTTATTTTAGATAGGATACCTTTATTTTAGATAGGATACCTTTATTTTAGATAGGATACCTTTATTTTAGATAGGATACCTTTATTTTAGATAGGATACCTATATTTTAGATAGGATACCTATATTTTAGATAGGATACCTATATTTTAGATAGGATACCTTTATTTTAGATAGGATACCTTTATTTTAGATAGGATACCTTTATTTTAGATAGGATACCTTTATTTTAGATAGGATACCTTTATTTTAGATAGGATACCTTTATTTTAGATAGGATACCTATATTTTAGATAGGATACCTATATTTTAGATAGGATACCTATATTTTAGATAGGATACCTTTATTTTAGATAGGATACCTTTATTTTAGATAGGATACCTTTATTTTAGATAGGATACCTTTATTTTAGATAGGATACCTTTATTTTAGATAGGATACCTTTATTTTAGATAGGATACCTTTATTTTAGATAGGATACCTATATTTTAGATAGGATACCTATATTTTAGATAGGATACCTATATTTTAGATAGGATACCTATATTTTAGATAGGATACCTTTGAAGCTCTATAAGCTTACTAGGTCTTAAGTCCTTTTCCTTAATAAAAGCTAAATGTATAGTGAAAGAGTTGCCCATTCATGTAAGGGACTTTTGTTTTTATAAATAAATAAATAAAGGTTAGCGGTCCGATGTGACAAAATGCATACCTGAATAAAATAACGAGGGTCATTTCTAAATAGAACAGTTTCGTATCGGTGATTTTACGCACCCCGACAATTTGGGAGGTATAATTCATATCTTTTGCAGAAAAATAGAAATCGACACCGTTAAAGCAACAACATGTGCGCCGATCCAGCCAACCAATAATATTTTCCTTCTCTGCATGTTTTAGAAATATCAAATCAGCGTTTATTTTTTCAAATTTAAAAACACTTTTTTCCAAGGAACGGAAACTTGTTTTAGTTTCTATATTTATTTTATTTAAAATAATTCTCGAATAAAATTTGCACAATGAAATAAAGGTAACGACGTTTCGTCTTACTACTATAGACATTTTCTAGTTAATCTGTAAATATAATGATGAAAAGTTAAAATATTAATAATAAATTGAAAAACACGGAAAGTAATATGTATGCACACAGTAGAGAGACTGCCATGTGAATAGTGCCTAATAAATATAATGAAATAGATTAAGAGAAAAGAAAATAAGAAGAGAGATATAGGAAAGTAGTTTATATGGAATGTATATGAGATGAACAGTTCGATAGTGTGACCTGCTTAAGGCAACGATAGAGTTACCATTGTCTGTGGCTGACACAAGAAAAAACTGCTCTACATACTAAGGTCTAATTATAATATGAAAAATAAGGATAAAGAAGAGCTATAGTTAAAATATTCACAGAGCAGCCACACCAAGGTAAACATACATACAACAAATAAAATTACAAAATATAGGTACTAGTCTAATAACAGATAAATGGACCGTGCTACAATATATTAATAATTACATGAAATGTGATGTGGTTAATTGTTTATGAGATATAGATATGCAATTAGTATTATTTATATAAATTAAGAAATTGTGATAGTTCGTTGAATTTAACATTAATGTAGACATACTGCTCTCGGATGGTTATGGCTTCTAGTATTTTGAGATCAACTATGTTATTATTGGAATGGACTATTTTGAAAGATGACTGCATTACCGGTGGTTCAAGTGGGGGATGATCTGGATGGTCGGTCTGGAGGTGACTATGGATGCTGCTGCTGTATCTGTGCTGTTGAATACTTCGTTCCAAACGACACGTGGTGTACCCGACATATACAGAGTTACATCTGTCAACCGGACAATTAAATTGGTACATCACGTGTGTTATCTCCAGAGGTTTCTTGCGGGGTCTTGTAGAGAAGCTGGAAATGAGTTTTGTTGGCTTGTAGTATGGGGTGATGTTAATTTTTTGGTCTGGGTTTGTTGGTTTGACGTGCTGTTTGACTATTGATCTAAGTTGTTTTTTGTCCTGCTTAAATTTTTCAATGGAGGTTAGTCTGACGTATAGCTGAATTTGATCTTCTGTGTTGTTGTTTTCAGGTGATAAGTGCTTTTCCAATGCATTATTTATTATTTGTTCTATTAATGCTTGTGGATATTGATTATTGGCCAGGGTTTGTTTGATTCTATTAAATTCTTGATCGAGGGATTCCCATGTTGACGAGTATTTCAGTGCTCTATGTACTAGGGTCTTGATAATGGACTTTTTATATGAGACAGGTATATGACTATTGTAGTTGCTATATGATCCAGTATCTGTAGGTTTGATATAGACTGAAGTTGTTAATTTTCTATTAGGGTCCATGGATAATTTGACGTCTAAAAAGTGAAATGCATTGTTTTCCATTTCTTCATGTGTGAATTGTAGAACGGATGATTTTTGTAGTCGTTGCTTGAAGAGTTTGATATGGCGCTTGTTATTGAAGATTGCTATTATGTCGTCTACGTATCTTTTGTAAAATCTTGGATTACTTGTTCTTGTTTCTGAGAGGAGCTTGTTCTCTAAGTGGGACATATAAAAGTCTGCGAAGGTGGGTCCAAGTGGACTGCCCATGCTAACTCCGTCAGACTGGATGAAGGTTTGGCCATTGTGTTCAAAAGGTGTTATTGTTGTACATATTATCAGTAGTTGTTTCAAAATATCTCTATCAATTTTAGGGGGTTGAAGGCTGTCATGACTGTAAACTGATTCTATAATGATATCAGTTGTTTCAGTTACCGGAACATTGGTGAATAATGATTCTACATCAAGTGAGACGAGGCATTCATTAGTGTTTAGTGATATGTTTTCGAATTGCGATATTATCTCTGTGCCTGATTTAACAATTTGGGATGCATTGATGAGGCAATTGAGATACTGGGCGATATCATGAGTAACTGTGCCAACCATACTAATAATACGTCTCAGGGGTGGGTCTGTGGAGTTCTTGTGAATCTTTGGTAGTCCATAGAGATGTCCATTGTAGAAATCTCCAGTTCTTCGGATTTTGTGATATAATGAAGTGCTGGTTAGCTTAATTGTGTTTGCTATTATGTTAATTTCTTTCATGACATTTTCAGTTTGTGTAGCTAGACAAGGTATAAACTTAGTGTCATCTGAAATTATGCCCAGGAGTTTGGCATTGTAGTCCAATCTGTTCATCACAACGGCACCTCCCCCGGCACAACAGCACATGATTAATTTCTTCAGTCACTGGATCCCTAATCTCTAAGATGTAGCTCTGCCACTCACTAAATAAATTTAAAATCATCCTTCTAACAAGAACATTCCTAGAACGAACTACCTCCAAAGTGCATCTGACAATTCGAATAAACACTAAAATAACAGAACATTAGAAAGAGTTGTTCCCGAACTGAAGTAAATTCTCTGACCGCATTGCGTCCATTGATCGGTATAGCGACCAGTTTTTTCTGTACATCTACTGTCCGTTGTAGAGCTTTACCTGCACTTATTATTACAGGCAGGCCTCGCTTTAAGTACAACTCACTTTAGTAAAAGTGGTACTTATTTCGAGTCATGTTTCGAAATAATTTATTTATTTATTTATTTCTCAAATACCCTTACAGAATGTCCGAGAGAGCAGCCGGGCAATTACTCTCCCGTTACAAAATATTAAGAATATTAATTTGAGAGCCGTTCATAGACATAGAAAACGGAGACAATTTTTTGTGATTATTTCACGGTAACTAAAAGAACGTCAAAATTATAATCCAGATGAGGTTATTATAAGCAATTGGTTCAGAAATTCAACATGTCCCATTTTAGGGTAAGATCCGTGTTATTGTACGGTTCCATATTTTCGAACACGTGAAAAACTTTTTATAATAATCATTATTTAACTATTATTTCAATTGGTATATATGATTCCAATTAGAATAGAAGTTAAACAAACATTATAATATTTTATTTTCTGACGTGACGGAAATGGTAGAACTATACCAATAACTTGGAACTTAGTAACCTACTACCAAAAATATTTCATAGAGCTTAAAATTGCTGTTTGTTAAATGTAGCACAATAATTATAGAAGTCTAAGTATCTATTAATTACTCACCTATACTGAGTGGAGTTAAGCTATGGATGGATTTTAAAACATTTAATAAATGCACGACTTTAAACTTTTTCGTCACAGTCACGAACAATGAAATACTGTATATTATTAATAATATGCTTATATACGTAGTACTTTAATAACTAAAACAAATTTTCTTTCTATAACTCATAGAGAATGAGATATATAATAATCAAGGAGTGACAATTATAAATTTCTTATTAATTTTATTCGCTTTTGTTACCGTTTGGTAACTAAACTGAGTCGTGATTTGGTAACTAAAGCGGGGATGCCTGTATTCCCCCAAAAATAATGAACAAATTCAATATAAAATTAAATCTTAGAACGATATAAATTGTCTGCAGGATATTTGTAGATTAGTTTAGTTATGTTTTTAAAGGTCAATAATAATTTAAATGAATTTGAACAAGGGTCCAGTTTTTCAAGGGGGTATACCCCAGAGAGTAAAGTCTGGATTGAACATTGCTGAACATGTGTTAAACAGGCAAGGAAAAGAACTTTTGGAAACTATTAATGTATATTGAATAAAGTTCATACTTCTTTAATGCCACAAATAATCAGAATAGAATAAACAAGAAAAAAATAGAGCAGTCAAATTGAATAATAAAGTTAAAATTTCTTAAATGTTCCCTCAATGTTGGCGGTAGGACCAAACGGAAGCTTGTTTGTTACAAGGGGAGGAATTAACTCTCGCTAAAATTAATGGAAAATGGAGTAAAACTCTTGGTCCAGATATTGATAGAAGACTGTAACTCCTAACTGACATTGTAGATAATTTATGCTCATTTCAATATTAAAAGAATGAGTTTGCAGATATAAATGAAAACAATTGTAACATAATTAAAGATGATCTTTACTCATGGAGAATATAATGGCATCATGTTTAATGTCGATATAAATTATAATCATTTAATGATTTAGTGGAAAATTTTAAACTCCACAATAATATAAGTAGCATAACTTAATCTATGAATAGGATATTAATATTACAAAATATGAAGGATAAATATGGAAACTGAGGCTTAAGAAGGTCGTTCCCATTGAAATAAAAACATTTTTTTAATACACACCGTATAGGTTTGAAATTTGAAACACATATAAACAGAGAATGAGATATAATTTTTGTTGATAGTAAAGATCACCAATTATTGTTCATAGAAAACGAGATCGGAAGAAAACGTAATTTTTAGGGCGGGGAATGCAAGAAATGCATCTCCTCCGTCAGTTTTTGACGTAGTGATGGGATAGGTATCAATTAATTAAGGATGCAGAAAGAACTTGGGCAATAGTGTGTAGTCTATTTTTGCTCAAGCTCCTCTCTTGAATTTGAACAAATTAAAAATAAAAAAATCATTTTTTCAATCATTTCGTACTTGTAAGATACAGTAGCTATGACTCCTGAAAAGAAATACTTTTCAGGAAAATGGATTTTTTTTTTCAAATTTGGAAACGAAATAGACTTTATTTTAGTGCCATATTATTCAATACAATAATAATCATATGATCATTGTAAATGCAAAAAAAAATACACTCCTTGCACTCCTTCAAAGTAACGTCTTCTTCCACACCTCGTTTTTACTAAGGACAAAGTAAATCCTCATTGTGTACATTGAATTTCAGTTTGACGATGCCTAATAAAAAAGTATGATAGGAGAAGGATCCCTTAAATCCTCTCCTCAGAAGTTACATTCTATGTTTGTTTATCTACAATATCACACAATACAATTGTAACACAAAACTACGAATTTTCAAGTGCCTTCATAGCTTCAGATTGAAGTAATTTTTCTTTCTGAGTTGATTTGGTACTTAGGAAATATAAGCAAGTCATTCCCATCTGAAGTTTCGAAAAGAGACACCGTGAAGTGAATGGAAAAGAATGAAAGTGAGCTATTATAGACAGGAATGTTTTATGACAGAATTAGGACAATCAAACGGTGAAAAGAAAGTAAATATAAACTTCGAAAGAATTCCTGGTAGTGGATGGTCCTCTATAGTTACGTATTCTTACTAGAATATTTATGATCTTCTAGAGAATCTAAGATAGTTTCGAGTTAGCTACTTCATTATTATAAATTAACATAAAAACTCAATTGGACGATAAACTTAACGATTAATAGGTTTAGAAGGAAAACTGAAAAAAAAAATATAAACAAACACTCCATTCAACAACTATTGAGAAGGAACAACCACTCTAATAGGTTATATATTAAACTTGCATGAATTTCTTCTCCCACTTTTCACGAGTCAATAATATCAGTAAGTTCGGTCTGAAATCGTTGCCACAACTCGTTCACAGCCACTTGCTTGGAAAATGGTTGTTTCAAAAAGTACCTTTGAATTTCACTGAAATCTAAGAGAGGTGAATCGTAAGCAGTCTCATCTAGTTCACAAATGTACTGATTATCGGATAACTTATGAGTAACCTTCACAATAGAAGTACTTGGGTGGTAATGAGAATCTTTACTCTTCCCACTTCCAGACATTGTTTTACTTGATTCAGATTGTTCAACTGTAAAACCCTCTGTCTGACCACTATGGTTTACGTCATCCTCAGATTCGTCTTCATCGTCAATTTTGAGAAGATCTGCAGCAGAAGCAATTATATTCTTCAAACTGTTGCCATCAGAACAACTCCTTTGGTTACTGTTTTGATTTAATTTACTCTTGAAGCTACCCACTTTAACCTCCGATTGTACGTCACTGAGTGGAACCAAACTACCCACTTTAACCTCCGGTTGTACGTCACTGAGTGGAACCAAACTACCCACTTTAACCTCCGGTTGTACGTCACTGAGTGGAACCAAACTACCCACTTTAACCTCCGGTTGTACGTCACTGAGTGGAACCAAACTACCCACTTTAACCTCCGGTTGTACGTCACTGAGTGGAACCAAACTACCCACTTTACCCTCCTCAGCAGCTCTCTTTCTCTCCATTTCTTCAGCAGCTCTCTTTCTCTCCATTTCCTCAGCAGCTCTCTTTCTCTCCATTTCCTCAGCAGCTCTCTTTCTCTCCATTTTTTCGGCAGCTCTCTTTTTCTCCATTTCTTCAGCAGCTCTCTTTCTCTCCATTTCTTCGGCAGCTCTCTTTTTCTCCATTTCTTCAGCAGCTCTCTTTTTCTCCATTTCTTCAGCAGCTCTCTTTTTCTCCATTTCTTCAGCAGCTCTCTTTCTCTCCATTTCTTCGGCAGCTCTCTTTTTCTCCATTTCTTCAGCAGCTCTCTTTCTCTCCATTTCCTCAGCGGCTCTCTTTCTCTCCATTTCCTCAACAGCTCTTTTCTTTTGTTTGTAATAGTCTTCTTTTTTCGGATAGACTGAATACTTTTTTACAACCTCTTCTTGTACACAACTCAGTCTGTCGATCTCTTCCTCCAAATCTTCCAAATCACTATTTTCAAATATTGATGAGTTGGTTACCATATTCTGTATCTCTCCAATGTTATCATTTATGAATGATTCACTACACGAATCAAAACATTCTTTCTGCATTTTGTTAATTACAGCTAACTTATTCTTACACTCCTTTTCATATTTCTTTTCTTTATCCTGGAAAATATTCTCTAATGATTTTGACTCCTTTAGATACTTACTTGACATACAAAACAACAGAACTGCAAAATCTGATTGCCAAATGGAAATTATTTTGTTATTGTCTATTTGTATACAAACTGATGGGGATGGTTTCAATGAATTTGTCCTTGAGTTAGATATTATCTTCCCGGTTATGATTGGTGTCTCATTAGGTCCAGAATATTCTGTTAAAATCATTTTACTTGCGAAATTTAGTAATACACCAATCAAAGGATTTACATCATTTTCAAAGAGGATAAATTCATTTAAGTGAACAGTCCTATTAAGAATACAATTAGAGCACTTCCTATTCACCAAACCTCTTTGAACTGCAGACTCCAACACTGCACCTGTAATGACTCCATAAGGAAACTCTTTAAACCTTTTTATTTTTCTATCTTCTATAATTTTGGTTAATTGATATTCAACAAATGGTGATTTAGTGAATTCACCTGTAAAGATAATCTGGTCAATATAACTATTCGTGGTAATATTTTCAAATATCTTAGGATTATAATAAATTTCACTTGATGTCAGAGAAATCTTTTTATTATTATGGGCGATGGCTGCCACATCTTTAGAGGAAAGAACAATCTTGGCTTTTTCTGCACATAAACGAAGTTTTTCATTGTCATTAATTGAGTCATTCTGATTCATTAATTTATATTTCAAAATATCTCTGATGCTTTCATCAATATCAATGCCTCCAAACTCTAATGTCACAGATGGAAGTTCCCTGAAACTAGTTTTACTTGCAGTAATCATTGAAGCAGAAGTAAATCCTCCCCCAAAATCAACAACAGCAACATTCTCATCTTCTCTCCCCACCATTTCATGGTAACTGATGGCAGTTGCTAAGGCAGTGGAGTCATCTACTAGTCTGACGTCATCAAATCCAGCAATGGTACCAGCATTGACAGTAGCTTGTCTCTGACAACTGTTGAAACCTGGTGGTACTGAAATAACTGCTGCATTCACTGGATGCTTCAGTTTCTTCTCTGTCAAATATTTCATTTTAGAAAATAACATGGCGGCTACTTGCTCAGGGTAGAGCTGCAACTTTTGACCTTCATTATAAACTTGTACTCCACAAAGTTCATAATCCATCTTTACCAATTGAAATGGAAATTGTAAACCTAAAGCCACAGCATCTTCGAAAGTTTTTCCCATCAGTTTCTTGACGGCAAACACAGTGTTTCTCGGATTTTCTCCCATCTGTCTCTTAGCTTTCTCTCCAACCAATCTTCCATCCTTAGTGAAGGCAACATAAGAAGGCATGGATTTGTTACCAAACTCATCTTCAAATATCTCCACTTTGCCGTTGATGAAGTAACCGAACTTGCAGGAAGTTGTCCCGAAATCGATACCCATGAAGGATTCAGTTGCACTGGACGCCATGATTTGAATTCTGTGGAAGAGAGGAATTATAGTTTATCATCAAATTATCAAAATGCTATAAATAAAAACAAAAATCAATAACAGGAGTAATGGTGAACTAATATATTAGCATGACTTCATCACTCGTTTCTGTTCAAAATGAAGGAAGAGTTGGGAAATGTTATGAGACTGTGGAAAAATTATTGTTCATAATTAACCCTAATAAATAATATAATTGAATGATAGTTACAATGGGGAAATAAATATTAATATAGTAGGTAAAATGTATTTTTTGTATGTAAAAACCTTACCTAAAATAAAAATATTTACAATATTATATGTATAAAGATACATACTATAAAATATTAATAATGAACTTTAATAATCCTTATTCCAACAGAAAATAATGCAATTTCTTCATTTTTACTTGTGGAAAAAGTATTTGTACATAAGCAAAAAGCATACCTTAATTTGCGTGACCGGTAATCTGACCCCAGTTACGTGATTATTGGATGATTCACTCAATTAAATATTATGTGAATATTATATAAACAAGCTGCAAGATTTTAGGATAAATTCATTAGTTTATCTCTTCAAAATATATTCTTCAGTTCCCTTCAAATCTCTTCAAAAGACAACTGCTGCAGCAGAAGTACTAAAAGCTATTAAAGGCAATCGTGTATAATCGTAACAAATGGAATATTTAAAATACTAGTTTATTTAAATTTACTATTTCATTTTAATTAAAATATAGTTTTATTTTAATATACTGATTTGTTTTAATATTATACTAGTTGTTTTATAATTCTCAGAGTCAAATTACTACACTGAGGACAAATCACGAGGGAGGGGAGTCAAATTATCAGGGGTTCAAATTACCATTGTTCTTGACTATTGTCTTCATTGTTCTTGACTATTGGTTTCATTGTTCTTAACTATTGTCTTCATTGTTCTGACTATTGTCTTCATTGTTCTTGACTATTGTCTTCATTGTTCTTGACTATTGTCTTCATTGTTCTTGACTATTGTCTTCATTGTTCTTGTCTATTGTCTTCATTGTTCTGACTATTGTCTTCATTGTTCTTGACTATTGTCTTCATTGTTCTTGACTATTGTCTTCATTGTTCTTGTCTATTGTCTTCATTGTTCTTAACTATTGTCTTCATTGTTCTGACTATTGTCTTCATTGTTCTTGACTATTGCCTTCATTGTTCTTGACTATTGTCTTCATTGTTCTTGACTATTGCCTTCATTGTTCTTGTCTATTGTCTTCATTGTTCTGACTATTGTCTTCATTGTTCTTGACGATTGTCTTCATTGTTCTTGCATATTGTCTTCATTGTTCTTGACTATTGCCTTCATTGTTCTTGACTATTGTCTTCATTGTTCTTGACTATTGTCTTCATTGTTTTTGAATATTGTCTTCATTGTTCTTGACTATTGTCTTCATTGTTCTTGACTATTGTTTTCATTGTTCTTAACTATTGTCTTCATTGTTCTGACTATTGTCTTCATTGTTCTTGACTATTGCCTTCATTGTTCTTGACTATTGTCTTCATTGTTCTTGACTATTGCCTTCATTGTTCTTGTCTATTGTCTTCATTGTTCTGACTATTGTCTTCATTGTTCTTGACGATTGTCTTCATTGTTCTTGACTATTGTCTTCATTGTTCTTGACTATTGTCTTCATTGTTCTTGTCTATTGTCTTCATTGTTCTGACTATTGTCTTCATTGTTCTTGTCTATTGTCTTCATTGTTCTTGACTATTGTCTTCATTGTTCTAGACTCTTGTCTTCATTGTTCTTGACTATTGTCTTCATTGTTCTTGACTATTGTCTTCATTGTTCTTGACTATTGTCTTCATTGTTCTTGACTATTGCCTTCATTGTTCTTGACTATTGTCTTCATTGTTCTTGACTATTGTCTTCATTGTTCTTGACTATTGTCTTCATTGTTCTTGACTATTGGTTTCATTGTTCTTAACTATTGTCTTCATTGTTCTGACTATTGTCTTCATTGTTCTTGACTATTGCCTTCATTGTTCTTGCATATTGTCTTCATTGTTCTTGAATATTGCCTTCATTGTTCTTGACTATTGTCTTCATTGTTCTTGACTATTGTCTTCATTGTTCTTGACTATTGTCTTCATTGTTCTTGAATATTGTCTTCATTGTTCTTGACTATTGTTTTCATTGTTCTTAACTATTGTCTTCATTGTTCTGACTATTGTCTTCATTGTTCTTGACTATTGCCTTCATTGTTCTTGACTATTGTCTTCATTGTTCTTGACTATTGCCTTCATTGTTCTTGTCTATTGTCTTCATTGTTCTGACTATTGTCTTCATTGTTCTTGACTATTGTCTTCATTGTTCTTGACTATTGTCTTCATTGTTCTTGACTATTGTCTTCATTGTTCTTGTCTATTGTCTTCATTGTTCTGACTATTGTCTTCATTGTTCTTGACTATTGCCTTCATTGTTCTTGACTATTGTCTTCATTGTTCTTGACTATTGTCCCATTGTTCTTGACTATTGCCTTCATTGTTCTTGACTATTGTCTTCATTGTTCTGACTATTGTCTTCATTGTTCTTGACTATTGTCTTCATTGTTCTTGACTATTGTCTTCATTTTTCTTGACTATTGTCTTCATTGTTCTTGACTATTGTCTTCATTGTTCTTGACTATTGTCTTCATTGTTATTGACTATTGTCTTCATTGTTCTGACTATTGTCTTCATTGTTATTGACTATTGTCTTCATTGTTCTTAACTATTGTCTTCATTGTTCTGACTATTGTCTTCATTGTTTTTGACTATTGTCATCATTGTTCTTGACTATTGTCTTCATTGTTCTTGACTCTTGTCTTCATTGTTCTTGACTATTGCCTTCATTGTTCTTGACTATTGTCTTCATTGTTCTTGACTATTGCCTTCATTGTTCTTGACTATTGTCTTCATTGTTCTTGACTATTGTCTTCATTGTTCTTGACTATTGTCTTCATTGTTCTTGACTATTGTCTTCATTGTTCTTGACTATTGTTTTCATTGTTCTTAACTATTGTCTTCATTGTTCTGACTATTGTCTTCATTGTTCTTGACTATTGCCTTCATTGTTCTTGACTATTGTCTTCATTGTTCTTGACTATTGCCTTCATTGTTCTTGTCTATTGTCTTCATTGTTCTGACTATTGTCTTCATTGTTCTTGACTATTGTCTTCATTGTTCTTGACTATTGTCTTCATTGTTCTTGACTATTGTCTTCATTGTTCTTGTCTATTGTCTTCATTGTTCTGACTATTGTCTTCATTGTTCTTGACTATTGCCTTCATTGTTCTCGACTATTGTCATCATTATTCTTGACTATTGTCTTCATTGTTCTTGACTATTGTCTTCATTGTTCTTGACTATTGTCTTCATTGTTCTTGACTATTGTCTTCATTGTTCTTGACTATTGTCTTCATTGTTCTTGACTATTGTCTTCATTGTTCTTGACTATTGTTTTCATTGTTCTTAACTATTGTCTTCATTGTTCTGACTATTGTCTTCATTGTTCTTGACTATTGCCTTCATTGTTCTTGACTATTGTCTTCATTGTTCTTGACTATTGCCTTCATTGTTCTTGACTATTGTCTTCATTGTTCTTGACTATTGTCTTCATTGTTCTTGACTATTGTCTTCATTGTTCTTGACTATTGTCTTCATTGTTCTTGACTATTGTTTTCATTGTTCTTAACTATTGTCTTCATTGTTCTGACGATTGTCTTCATTGTTCTTGACTATTGCCTTTATTGTTCATGACTATTGTCTTCATTGTTCTTGACTATTGCCTTCATTGTTCTTGTCTATTGTCTTCATTGTTCTGACTATTGTCTTCATTGTTCTTGACTATTGTCTTCATTGTTCTTGACTATTGTCTTCATTGTTCTTGACTATTGTCTTCATTGTTCTTGTCTATTGTCTTCATTGTTCTGACTATTGTCTTCATTGTTCTTGACTATTGCCTTCATTGTTCTTGACTATTGTCTTCATTGTTCTTGACTATTGCCTTCATTGTTCTTGTCTATTGTCTTCATTGTTCTGACTATTGTCTTCATTGTTCTTGACTATTGTCTTCATTGTTCTTGACTATTGTCTTCATTGTTCTTGACTATTGTCTTCATTGTTCTTGTCTATTGTCTTCATTGTTCTGACTATTGTCTTCATTGTTCTTGACTATTGCCTTCATTGTTCTTGACTATTGTCTTCATTGTTCTTGACTATTGCCTTCATTGTTCTTGTCTATTGTCTTCATTGTTCTTGACTATTGTCTTCATTGTTCTAGACTCTTGTCTTCATTGTTCTTGACTATTGTCTTCATTGTTCTTGACTATTGTCTTCATTGTTCTTGACTATTGTCTTCATTGTTCTTGACTATTGTCTTCATTGTTCTTGACTATTGTCTTCATTGTTCTTGACTTTTGTCTTCATTTTTCTTGACTATTGTCTTCATTGTTCTTGACTATTGTCTTCATTGTTCTTGACTATTGTCTTCATTGTTCTTGACTATTGTCTTCATTGTTCTTGACCATCGCCTTCATTGTTCTTGACTATTGTCTTCATTATTCTTGACTATTGTCTTCATTGTTCTTGACTATTGTCTTCATTGTTCTTGAATATTGTCTTCATTGTTCTTGACTATTGTCTTCATTGTTCTTGACTATTGTCTTCATTGCTCTTGACTATTGTCCCATTGTTCTTGACTATTGCCTTCATTGTTCTTGACTTTTGTCTTCATTGTTTTTGACTATTGTCTTCATTGTTCTTGACTATTGTCTTCATTGTTCTTGACTATTGTCTTCATTGTTCTTGACTATTGTCTTCATTGTTCTTGACTTTTGTCTTCATTTTTCTTGACTATTGTCTTCATTGTTCTTGACTATTGTCTTCATTGTTCTTGACTATTGTCTTCATTGTTTTTGACTATTGTTTTCATTGTTCTTAACTATTGTCTTCATTGTTCTGACTATTGTCTTCATTGTTCTTGACTATTGCCTTTATTGTTCTTGACTATTGTCTTCATTGTTCTTGACTATTGCCTTCATTGTTCTTGTCTATTGTCTTCATTGTTCTGACTATTGTCTTCATTGTTCTTGACTATTGTCTTCATTGTTCTTGACTATTGTCTTCATTGTTCTTGACTATTGTCTTCATTGTTCTTGTCTATTGTCTTCATTGTTCTGACTATTGTCTTCATTGTTCTTGACTATTGCCTTCATTGTTCTTGACTATTGTCTTCATTGTTCTTGACTATTGCCTTCATTGTTCTTGTCTATTGTCTTCATTGTTCTGACTATTGTCTTCATTGTTCTTGACTATTGTCTTCATTGTTCTTGACTATTGTCTTCATTGTTCTTGACTATTGTCTTCATTGTTCTTGTCTATTGTCTTCATTGTTCTGACTATTGTCTTCATTGTTCTTGACTATTGCCTTCATTGTTCTTGACTATTGTCTTCATTGTTCTTGACTATTGCCTTCATTGTTCTTGTCTATTGTCTTCATTGTTCTTGACTATTGTCTTCATTGTTCTAGACTCTTGTCTTCATTGTTCTTGACTATTGTCTTCATTGTTCTTGACTATTGTCTTCATTGTTCTTGACTATTGTCTTCATTGTTCTTGACTATTGTCTTCATTGTTCTTGACTATTGTCTTCATTGTTCTTGTATTTTGTCTTCATTTTTCTTGACTATTGTCTTCATTGTTCTTGACTATTGTCTTCATTGTTCTTGATTATTGTCTTCATTGTTCTTGACTATTGTCTTCATTGTTCTTGACCATCGCCTTCATTGTTCTTGACTATTGTCTTCATTATTCTTGACTATTGTCTTCATTGTTCTTGACTATTGTCTTCATTGTTCTTGAATATTGTCTTCATTGTTCTTGACTATTGTCTTCATTGTTCTTGACTATTGTCTTCATTGCTCTTGACTATTGTCCCATTGTTCTTGACTATTGCCTTCATTGTTCTTGACTATTGTCTTCATTGTTTTTGACTATTGTCTTCATTGTTCTTGACTATTGTCTTCATTGTTCTTGACTATTGTCTTCATTGTTCTTGACTATTGTCTTCATTGTTCTTGACTTTTGTCTTCATTTTTCTTGACTATTGTCTTCATTGTTCTTGACTATTGTCTTCATTGTTCTTGACTATTGTCTTCATTGTTCTTGACTATTGTCTTCATTGTTCTTGACTATTGTCTTCATTGTTCTTGACTATTGTCCCATTGTTCTTGACTATTGCCTTCATTGTTCTTGACTATTGTTTTCATTGTTATTGACTATTGTCTTCATTGTTCTTGACTATTGTTTTCATTGTTCTTAACTATTGTCTTCATTGTTCTGACTATTGTCTTCATTGTTCTTGACTATTGTCTTCATTATTCTTGACTATTGTCTTCATTGTTCTTGACTATTGTCTTCATTGTTCTTGAATATTGTCTTCATTGTTCTTGACTATTGTCTTCATTGTTCTTGACTATTGTCTTCATTGTTCTTGACTATTGTCCCATTGTTCTTGACTATTGCCTTCATTGTTCTTGACTATTGTTTTCATTGTTATTGACTATTGTCTTCATTGTTCTTGACTATTGTTTTCATTGTTCTTAACTATTGTCTTCATTGTTCTGACTATTGTCTTCATTGTTCTTGACTATTGCCTTCATTGTTCTGGACTATTGTCTTCATTGTTCTTGACTATTGCCTTCATTGTTCTTGACTATTGTCTTCATTGTTCTTGACTATTGTCTTCATTGTTCTTGACTATTGTCTTCATTGTTCTTGACTATTGTCTTCATTGTTCTTGACTATTGTTTTCATTGTTCTTAACTATTGTCTTCATTGTTCTGACTATTGTCTTCATTGTTCTTGACTATTGCCTTTATTGTTCTTGACTATTGTCTTCATTGTTCTTGACTATTGCCTTCATTGTTCTTGTCTATTGTCTTCATTGTTCTGACTATTGTCTTCATTGTTCTTGACTATTGTCTTCATTGTTCTTGACTATTGTCTTCATTGTTCATGACTATTGTCTTCATTGTTCTTGTCTATTGTCTTCATTGTTCTGACTATTGTCTTCATTGTTCTTGACTATTGCCTTCATTGTTCTTGACTATTGTCTTCATTGTTCTTGACTATTGCCTTCATTGTTCTTGTCTATTGTCTTCATTGTTCTGACTATTGTCTTCATTGTTCTTGACTATTGTCTTCATTGTTCTTGACTATTGTCTTCATTGTTCTTGACTATTGTCTTCATTGTTCTTGTCTATTGTCTTCATTGTTCTGACTATTGTCTTCATTGTTCTTGACTATTGCCTTCATTGTTCTTGACTATTGTCTTCATTGTTCTTGACTATTGCCTTCTTTGTTCTTGTCTATTGTCTTCATTGTTCTTGACTATTGTCTTCATTGTTCTGACTATTGTCTTCATTGTTCTTGACTATTGTCTTCATTGTTCTTGACTATTGTCTTCATTGTTCTTGACTATTGTCTTCATTGTTCTTGACTATTGTCTTCATTGTTCTTGACTATTGTCTTCATTGTTCTTGACTTTTGTCTTCATTTTTCTTGACTATTGTCTTCATTGTTCTTGACTATTGTCTTCATTGTTCTTGACTATTGTCTTCATTGTTCTTGACTATTGTCTTCATTGTTCTTGACCATCGCCTTCATTGTTCTTGACTATTGTCTTCATTATTCTTGACTATTGTCTTCATTGTTCTTGACTATTGTCTTCATTGTTCTTGAATATTGTCTTCATTGTTCTTGACTATTGTCTTCATTGTTCTTGACTATTGTCTTCATTGCTCTTGACTATTGTCCCATTGTTCTTGACTATTGCCTTCATTGTTCTTGACTATTGTCTTCATTGTTTTTGACTATTGTCTTCATTGTTCTTGACTATTGTCTTCATTGTTCTTGACTATTGTCTTCATTGTTCTTGACTATTGTCTTCATTGTTCTTGACTTTTCTCTTCATTTTTCTTGACTATTGTCTTCATTGTTCTTGACTATTGTCTTCATTGTTCTTGACTATTGTCTTCATTGTTCTTGGCTATTGTCTTCATTGTTCTTGACCATCGCCTAAATTGTTCTTGACTATTGTCTTCATTATTCTTGACTATTGTCTTCATTGTTCTTGACTATTGTCTTCATTGTTCTTGACTATTGTCTTCATTGTTCTTGACTATTGTCTTCATTGTCCTTGACTATTGTCTTCATTGTTCTTGACTATTGCCTTCATTGTTCTTGACTATTGTCTTCATTGTTCTTGACTATTGCCTTCATTGTTCTTGACTATTGTCTTCATTGTTCTTGACTATTGTCTTCATTGTTCTTGACTATTGTCTTCATTGTTCTTGACTATTGTCTTCATTGTTCTTGACTATTGTTTTCATTGTTCTTAACTATTGTCTTCATTGTTCTGACTATTGTCTTCATTGTTCTTGACTATTGCCTTCATTGTTCTTGACTATTGTCTTCATTGTTCTTGACTATTGCCTTCATTGTTCTTGTCTATTGTCTTCATTGTTCTGACTATTGTCTTCATTGTTCTTGACTATTGTCTTCATTGTTCTTGACTATTGTCTTCATTGTTCTTGACTATTGTCTTCATTGTTCTTGTCTATTGTCTTCATTGTTCTGACTATTGTCTTCATTGTTCTTGACTATTGCCTTCATTGTTCTCGACAATTGTCTTCATTATTCTTGACTATTGTCTTCATTGTTCTTGACTATTGTCTTCATTGTTCTTGACTATTGTCTTCAATGTTCTTGACTATTGTCTTCATTGTTCTTGACTATTGTCTTCATTGTTCTTGACTATTGTCTTCATTGTTCTTGACTATTGCCTTCATTGTTCTTGTCTATTGTCTTCATTGTTCTGACTATTGTCTTCATTGTTCTTGACTATTGTCTTCATTGTTCTTGACTATTGTCTTCATTGTTCTTGACTATTGTCTTCATTGTTCTTGTCTATTGTCTTCATTGTTCTGACTATTGTCTTCATTGTTCTTGACTATTGTCTTCATTGTTCTTGACTATTGTCTTCATTGTTTTTGAATATTGTCTTCATTGTTCTTGACTATTGTCTTCATTGTTCTTGACTATTGTTTTCATTGTTCTTAACTATTGTCTTCATTGTTCTGACTATTGTCTTCATTGTTCTTGACTATTGCCTTCATTGTTCTTGACTATTGTCTTCATTGTTCTTGACTATTGCCTTCATTGTTCTTGTCTATTGTCTTCATTGTTCTGACTATTGTCTTCATTGTTCTTGACGATTGTCTTCATTGTTCTTGACTATTGTCTTCATTGTTCTTGACTATTGTCTTCATTGTTCTTGTCTATTGTCTTCATTGTTCTGACTATTGTCTTCATTGTTCTTGTCTATTGTCTTCATTGTTCTTGACTATTGTCTTCATTGTTCTAGACTCTTGTCTTCATTGTTCTTGACTATTGTCTTCATTGTTCTTGACTATTGTCTTCATTGTTCTTGACTATTGTCTTCATTGTTCTTGACTATTGCCTTCATTGTTCTTGACTATTGTCTTCATTGTTCTTGACTATTGTCTTCATTGTTCTTGACTATTGTCTTCATTGTTCTTGACTATTGGTTTCATTGTTCTTAACTATTGTCTTCATTGTTCTGACTATTGTCTTCATTGTTCTTGACTATTGCCTTCATTGTTCTTGCATATTGTCTTCATTGTTCTTGAATATTGCCTTCATTGTTCTTGACTATTGTCTTCATTGTTCTTGACTATTGTCTTCATTGTTCTTGACTATTGTCTTCATTGTTCTTGAATATTGTCTTCATTGTTCTTGACTATTGTTTTCATTGTTCTTAACTATTGTCTTCATTGTTCTGACTATTGTCTTCATTGTTCTTGACTATTGCCTTCATTGTTCTTGACTATTGTCTTCATTGTTCTTGACTATTGCCTTCATTGTTCTTGTCTATTGTCTTCATTGTTCTGACTATTGTCTTCATTGTTCTTGACTATTGTCTTCATTGTTCTTGACTATTGTCTTCATTGTTCTTGACTATTGTCTTCATTGTTCTTGTCTATTGTCTTCATTGTTCTGACTATTGTCTTCATTGTTCTTGACTATTGCCTTCATTGTTCTTGACTATTGTCTTCATTGTTCTTGACTATTGTCCCATTGTTCTTGACTATTGCCTTCATTGTTCTTGACTATTGTCTTCATTGTTCTGACTATTGTCTTCATTGTTCTTGACTATTGTCTTCATTGTTCTTGACTATTGTCTTCATTTTTCTTGACTATTGTCTTCATTGTTCTTGACTATTGTCTTCATTGTTCTTGACTATTGTCTTCATTGTTATTGACTATTGTCTTCATTGTTCTGACTATTGTCTTCATTGTTATTGACTATTGTCTTCATTGTTCTTAACTATTGTCTTCATTGTTCTGACTATTGTCTTCATTGTTTTTGACTATTGTCATCATTGTTCTTGACTATTGTCTTCATTGTTCTTGACTCTTGTCTTCATTGTTCTTGACTATTGCCTTCATTGTTCTTGACTATTGTCTTCATTGTTCTTGACTATTGCCTTCATTGTTCTTGACTATTGTCTTCATTGTTCTTGACTATTGTCTTCATTGTTCTTGACTATTGTCTTCATTGTTCTTGACTATTGTCTTCATTGTTCTTGACTATTGTTTTCATTGTTCTTAACTATTGTCTTCATTGTTCTGACTATTGTCTTCATTGTTCTTGACTATTGCCTTCATTGTTCTTGACTATTGTCTTCATTGTTCTTGACTATTGCCTTCATTGTTCTTGTCTATTGTCTTCATTGTTCTGACTATTGTCTTCATTGTTCTTGACTATTGTCTTCATTGTTCTTGACTATTGTCTTCATTGTTCTTGACTATTGTCTTCATTGTTCTTGTCTATTGTCTTCATTGTTCTGACTATTGTCTTCATTGTTCTTGACTATTGCCTTCATTGTTCTCGACTATTGTCATCATTATTCTTGACTATTGTCTTCATTGTTCTTGACTATTGTCTTCATTGTTCTTGACTATTGTCTTCATTGTTCTTGACTATTGTCTTCATTGTTCTTGACTATTGTCTTCATTGTTCTTGACTATTGTCTTCATTGTTCTTGACTATTGTTTTCATTGTTCTTAACTATTGTCTTCATTGTTCTGACTATTGTCTTCATTGTTCTTGACTATTGCCTTCATTGTTCTTGACTATTGTCTTCATTGTTCTTGACTATTGCCTTCATTGTTCTTGACTATTGTCTTCATTGTTCTTGACTATTGTCTTCATTGTTCTTGACTATTGTCTTCATTGTTCTTGACTATTGTCTTCATTGTTCTTGACTATTGTTTTCATTGTTCTTAACTATTGTCTTCATTGTTCTGACGATTGTCTTCATTGTTCTTGACTATTGCCTTTATTGTTCATGACTATTGTCTTCATTGTTCTTGACTATTGCCTTCATTGTTCTTGTCTATTGTCTTCATTGTTCTGACTATTGTCTTCATTGTTCTTGACTATTGTCTTCATTGTTCTTGACTATTGTCTTCATTGTTCTTGACTATTGTCTTCATTGTTCTTGTCTATTGTCTTCATTGTTCTGACTATTGTCTTCATTGTTCTTGACTATTGCCTTCATTGTTCTTGACTATTGTCTTCATTGTTCTTGACTATTGCCTTCATTGTTCTTGTCTATTGTCTTCATTGTTCTGACTATTGTCTTCATTGTTCTTGACTATTGTCTTCATTGTTCTTGACTATTGTCTTCATTGTTCTTGACTATTGTCTTCATTGTTCTTGTCTATTGTCTTCATTGTTCTGACTATTGTCTTCATTGTTCTTGACTATTGCCTTCATTGTTCTTGACTATTGTCTTCATTGTTCTTGACTATTGCCTTCATTGTTCTTGTCTATTGTCTTCATTGTTCTTGACTATTGTCTTCATTGTTCTAGACTCTTGTCTTCATTGTTCTTGACTATTGTCTTCATTGTTCTTGACTATTGTCTTCATTGTTCTTGACTATTGTCTTCATTGTTCTTGACTATTGTCTTCATTGTTCTTGACTATTGTCTTCATTGTTCTTGACTTTTGTCTTCATTTTTCTTGACTATTGTCTTCATTGTTCTTGACTATTGTCTTCATTGTTCTTGACTATTGTCTTCATTGTTCTTGACTATTGTCTTCATTGTTCTTGACCATCGCCTTCATTGTTCTTGACTATTGTCTTCATTATTCTTGACTATTGTCTTCATTGTTCTTGACTATTGTCTTCATTGTTCTTGAATATTGTCTTCATTGTTCTTGACTATTGTCTTCATTGTTCTTGACTATTGTCTTCATTGCTCTTGACTATTGTCCCATTGTTCTTGACTATTGCCTTCATTGTTCTTGACTTTTGTCTTCATTGTTTTTGACTATTGTCTTCATTGTTCTTGACTATTGTCTTCATTGTTCTTGACTATTGTCTTCATTGTTCTTGACTATTGTCTTCATTGTTCTTGACTTTTGTCTTCATTTTTCTTGACTATTGTCTTCATTGTTCTTGACTATTGTCTTCATTGTTCTTGACTATTGTCTTCATTGTTTTTGACTATTGTTTTCATTGTTCTTAACTATTGTCTTCATTGTTCTGACTATTGTCTTCATTGTTCTTGACTATTGCCTTTATTGTTCTTGACTATTGTCTTCATTGTTCTTGACTATTGCCTTCATTGTTCTTGTCTATTGTCTTCATTGTTCTGACTATTGTCTTCATTGTTCTTGACTATTGTCTTCATTGTTCTTGACTATTGTCTTCATTGTTCTTGACTATTGTCTTCATTGTTCTTGTCTATTGTCTTCATTGTTCTGACTATTGTCTTCATTGTTCTTGACTATTGCCTTCATTGTTCTTGACTATTGTCTTCATTGTTCTTGACTATTGCCTTCATTGTTCTTGTCTATTGTCTTCATTGTTCTGACTATTGTCTTCATTGTTCTTGACTATTGTCTTCATTGTTCTTGACTATTGTCTTCATTGTTCTTGACTATTGTCTTCATTGTTCTTGTCTATTGTCTTCATTGTTCTGACTATTGTCTTCATTGTTCTTGACTATTGCCTTCATTGTTCTTGACTATTGTCTTCATTGTTCTTGACTATTGCCTTCATTGTTCTTGTCTATTGTCTTCATTGTTCTTGACTATTGTCTTCATTGTTCTAGACTCTTGTCTTCATTGTTCTTGACTATTGTCTTCATTGTTCTTGACTATTGTCTTCATTGTTCTTGACTATTGTCTTCATTGTTCTTGACTATTGTCTTCATTGTTCTTGACTATTGTCTTCATTGTTCTTGTATTTTGTCTTCATTTTTCTTGACTATTGTCTTCATTGTTCTTGACTATTGTCTTCATTGTTCTTGATTATTGTCTTCATTGTTCTTGACTATTGTCTTCATTGTTCTTGACCATCGCCTTCATTGTTCTTGACTATTGTCTTCATTATTCTTGACTATTGTCTTCATTGTTCTTGACTATTGTCTTCATTGTTCTTGAATATTGTCTTCATTGTTCTTGACTATTGTCTTCATTGTTCTTGACTATTGTCTTCATTGCTCTTGACTATTGTCCCATTGTTCTTGACTATTGCCTTCATTGTTCTTGACTATTGTCTTCATTGTTTTTGACTATTGTCTTCATTGTTCTTGACTATTGTCTTCATTGTTCTTGACTATTGTCTTCATTGTTCTTGACTATTGTCTTCATTGTTCTTGACTTTTGTCTTCATTTTTCTTGACTATTGTCTTCATTGTTCTTGACTATTGTCTTCATTGTTCTTGACTATTGTCTTCATTGTTCTTGACTATTGTCTTCATTGTTCTTGACTATTGTCTTCATTGTTCTTGACTATTGTCCCATTGTTCTTGACTATTGCCTTCATTGTTCTTGACTATTGTTTTCATTGTTATTGACTATTGTCTTCATTGTTCTTGACTATTGTTTTCATTGTTCTTAACTATTGTCTTCATTGTTCTGACTATTGTCTTCATTGTTCTTGACTATTGTCTTCATTATTCTTGACTATTGTCTTCATTGTTCTTGACTATTGTCTTCATTGTTCTTGAATATTGTCTTCATTGTTCTTGACTATTGTCTTCATTGTTCTTGACTATTGTCTTCATTGTTCTTGACTATTGTCCCATTGTTCTTGACTATTGCCTTCATTGTTCTTGACTATTGTTTTCATTGTTATTGACTATTGTCTTCATTGTTCTTGACTATTGTTTTCATTGTTCTTAACTATTGTCTTCATTGTTCTGACTATTGTCTTCATTGTTCTTGACTATTGCCTTCATTGTTCTGGACTATTGTCTTCATTGTTCTTGACTATTGCCTTCATTGTTCTTGACTATTGTCTTCATTGTTCTTGACTATTGTCTTCATTGTTCTTGACTATTGTCTTCATTGTTCTTGACTATTGTCTTCATTGTTCTTGACTATTGTTTTCATTGTTCTTAACTATTGTCTTCATTGTTCTGACTATTGTCTTCATTGTTCTTGACTATTGCCTTTATTGTTCTTGACTATTGTCTTCATTGTTCTTGACTATTGCCTTCATTGTTCTTGTCTATTGTCTTCATTGTTCTGACTATTGTCTTCATTGTTCTTGACTATTGTCTTCATTGTTCTTGACTATTGTCTTCATTGTTCATGACTATTGTCTTCATTGTTCTTGTCTATTGTCTTCATTGTTCTGACTATTGTCTTCATTGTTCTTGACTATTGCCTTCATTGTTCTTGACTATTGTCTTCATTGTTCTTGACTATTGCCTTCATTGTTCTTGTCTATTGTCTTCATTGTTCTGACTATTGTCTTCATTGTTCTTGACTATTGTCTTCATTGTTCTTGACTATTGTCTTCATTGTTCTTGACTATTGTCTTCATTGTTCTTGTCTATTGTCTTCATTGTTCTGACTATTGTCTTCATTGTTCTTGACTATTGCCTTCATTGTTCTTGACTATTGTCTTCATTGTTCTTGACTATTGCCTTCTTTGTTCTTGTCTATTGTCTTCATTGTTCTTGACTATTGTCTTCATTGTTCTGACTATTGTCTTCATTGTTCTTGACTATTGTCTTCATTGTTCTTGACTATTGTCTTCATTGTTCTTGACTATTGTCTTCATTGTTCTTGACTATTGTCTTCATTGTTCTTGACTATTGTCTTCATTGTTCTTGACTTTTGTCTTCATTTTTCTTGACTATTGTCTTCATTGTTCTTGACTATTGTCTTCATTGTTCTTGACTATTGTCTTCATTGTTCTTGACTATTGTCTTCATTGTTCTTGACCATCGCCTTCATTGTTCTTGACTATTGTCTTCATTATTCTTGACTATTGTCTTCATTGTTCTTGACTATTGTCTTCATTGTTCTTGAATATTGTCTTCATTGTTCTTGACTATTGTCTTCATTGTTCTTGACTATTGTCTTCATTGCTCTTGACTATTGTCCCATTGTTCTTGACTATTGCCTTCATTGTTCTTGACTATTGTCTTCATTGTTTTTGACTATTGTCTTCATTGTTCTTGACTATTGTCTTCATTGTTCTTGACTATTGTCTTCATTGTTCTTGACTATTGTCTTCATTGTTCTTGACTTTTCTCTTCATTTTTCTTGACTATTGTCTTCATTGTTCTTGACTATTGTCTTCATTGTTCTTGACTATTGTCTTCATTGTTCTTGGCTATTGTCTTCATTGTTCTTGACCATCGCCTAAATTGTTCTTGACTATTGTCTTCATTATTCTTGACTATTGTCTTCATTGTTCTTGACTATTGTCTTCATTGTTCTTGACTATTGTCTTCATTGTTCTTGACTATTGTCTTCATTGTCCTTGACTATTGTCTTCATTGTTCTTGACTATTGCCTTCATTGTTCTTGACTATTGTCTTCATTGTTCTTGACTATTGCCTTCATTGTTCTTGACTATTGTCTTCATTGTTCTTGACTATTGTCTTCATTGTTCTTGACTATTGTCTTCATTGTTCTTGACTATTGTCTTCATTGTTCTTGACTATTGTTTTCATTGTTCTTAACTATTGTCTTCATTGTTCTGACTATTGTCTTCATTTTTCTTGACTATTGCCTTCATTGTTCTTGACTATTGTCTTCATTGTTCTTGACTATTGCCTTCATTGTTCTTGTCTATTGTCTTCATTGTTCTGACTATTGTCTTCATTGTTCTTGACTATTGTCTTCATTGTTCTTGACTATTGTCTTCATTGTTCTTGACTATTGTCTTCATTGTTCTTGTCTATTGTCTTCATTGTTCTGACTATTGTCTTCATTGTTCTTGACTATTGCCTTCATTGTTCTCGACAATTGTCTTCATTATTCTTGACTATTGTCTTCATTGTTCTTGACTATTGTCTTCATTGTTCTTGACTATTGTCTTCATTGTTCTTGACTATTGTCTTCATTGTTCTTGACTATTGTCTTCATTATTCTTGACTATTGTCTTCATTGTTCTTGACTATTGTTTTCATTGTTCTTAACTATTGTCTTCATTGTTCTGACTATTGTCTTCATTGTTCTTGACTATTGTCTTCATTGTTCTGACTATTGTCTTCATTGTTCTTGACTATTGTCTTCAATGTTCTTGACTATTGTCTTCATTGTTCTTGACTATTGTCTTCATTGTTCTTGACTATTGTCTTCATTGTTCTTGACTATTGTCTTCATTGTTCTTGTCTATTGTCTTCATTGTTCTTGACTATTGTCTTCATTGTTCTTGACTATTGTCTTCATTGTCTTGACTATTGTCTTCATTGTTCTTGACTATTGTCTTCATTGTTCTTGAATATTGCCTTCATTGTTATTGACTATTGCCTTCATTGTTATTGACTATTGCCTTCATTGTTCTTGACTATTGCCTTCATTGTTCTTGACTATTGTGTTTATTGTTCTTGATATCTTTTGGTGATTTCTCTTTATTTTAATTTTCAAATATTGCCATAAATTCTCCATTTGTTCAAGTCTGGGGACTGACTTGGCCATGGCAAGACATGAACTAGAAAATGTTTTGCTGAGAATAACGTTGATGTCTTGCAATGGCCAAGTCACTCCGAGGACTTGAACCCAATGGAGAATTTATGGCAATGTTTGGAAATTAACAAAAGAGAACTAACAAATTTCAAGAACTTTAAGATAATTTGCAAAAAGATGGAGACAAAATAGCACTCAACTGAGACGTACAGGAATAGACTTGTTGTTGTTGAACTCAATATAAGATATGCTCAAGATATTGAATTGAAATAATATATATTTCAGATGGTTATCAACTTACAAACTGAACATATTTAGTAATTGCAGTGAAACTATTACAACATTAGGTGATGAGAAACAACTGTCAAAAAGAGTCTATTGTTGCTGCTGTAATAAAAGTGACAAGTAGGTACATGGAGGAGGGTACATAATAAAAGTGATAAAGTACAAGCTACATTGATATCTTAAATAGATCACACAGGAGAACTTGCACATCAATATATAATAGCAAACTTACCTCTTTTGTCTTTGATTTCAGTTGATAGTTTTTGTTCAGTGTAACGATGCCTCCTTTGTCATTTGGATTGATATTTGAAACCTGAAAAATAAACAGAAAATAAGCTAATGTTGGTGACTTAAAATATTATGAGAAAATAATCATTTGAACCCTTCACTGCGTGGAAAACATATGTGGTACCATCAAAGAAATATAAAATAATAATTATAATAACAATTGTACAAATAATAATTTATTCAGAAAAATAGATACAGATTACAATTTTTATCAAATACATACATTCGAAACAGGGTACAAATATAAAAAGAAAACATAAATAGGATTTTCTTTCAGAAACCCATCCAGGTAGCCCATTTATTGGGCTAATATAGGGCAAAGTTATTATAAACAATACATTTTTTATTGAGCAAAGGACTTAAAAAATACATCATTCATCTATTAATATACAAGTATTGCTTCATTTTACATTTAAATTCCTCGTTACTAAAGATGTCTTTTAATTCGGTAGGTATGTAGCTCATTCCACCTAGTTACAGCATTGTAAAAGTATTGACGCTGAGTGACAGTTTTATTTAGTTTAGGAACTGTTAGTTTATTATGAATTCTAGATCTAGTTGAATGGCGATGAACTGGTCGAAGCTGCAGTATTTTATTGCTGAAATATAGATTATGGCTACGTAATAAAACAAATTTATGGAAGAAATAAAGAGAAAAATACGTATAGACATCTTGAAAAGAAAGAGGATTATTTTTATTTGGGATATCAGTTAATAGTGCCAATGCTTTATGATGAATTTTATCTATTTTTCTTATATTGGTGACACCGCAACCACCCCAAATGGATATTCCATAAGTCAAATGCGAATAAAACATAGAATAATATATTGTATATAGAATATCTGGAGGGACACAGTTCTCTAATCTACGCATAGCACCAACCACACATGACAGTTTCCTAGATAAAATGTTAATATGATTGTAATAATTGAGTCTGTTATCTATGGTTATTCCTAAAAATTTAATATCTAAGGTTCCGTCTATGGAGAATTTCCAATTTTATTATTAACATTCTCACGGTCAACAGATGCATGAGTGAAAAGCATATACTTGGTTTTATCAACATTTAGAGACAGTTTATTGACTTCTAACCATTCAGACACTCTTTCCAGTTCCACGTTAACATCCCAGCACAGCTCATCTAAATTATTACTACTCATATAAATCGTAGTATCGTGTGCAAAGTGAATAAAATTTAATTTTTCCGATGAGCGATGCATGTCGTTTACGTACAGGGAAAATAACCATGGAGCTGAAACGGAGCCCTGGGGGAGTCCTATATTTAAAGTCACATTACTTGAGTAGTTTCCATCAATATCTAACTACATCCTACGATCACTCAAGTAACTTCTAAACCAATTCAAAATACTTCCCCTAAAGCCCAGTCTACCTAGCTTCTTCAACATAATATCCTTATTAACAGTGTCGAATGCTTTGCTTAGGTCTAAAAATATAGCAACAGCTAGTAAACAATCTTCTATCCAAAGCATCCGAACACTCATCCACAAATTCTAAAACTGCATCACTTGTATTGTACTCTTCTCTAAAGCCAAACTGTTTACTAAAAATGATATCATGTACTCTGAGGAAACTATTCACCCTGGTCTGCATCAATTTTTCTATAATTTTAGACATGACTGATAGAATTGAGATTGGCCGGTAATTAGAGACAGCACTCCTACTCTTACACTTGTTTATAGGTACAACTCTAGCCACTTTTAGTACATCAGGAAAAGTACCTTCACTAAGAGAACAATCGAAAATATCACATATAATGCCGGAAATATAGTCCACAACCAATTTATACATAAACACAGGTACATTATCAATAGTTACAGACTTATTAGACAGAGACATTATAACCTTAGTTACCTCTTCAACTGTTGTAGGAGATGAAAAGAAAGAGTTTACAATAGAATTAGGCATATAGCTCAAAGGATCAATATCAGATTCGAGAATAACGTCATCTAAACTAGTAGCTACATTAGAAAAATAATCATTAAAAAGCTGAGAGATATCAAGGGATTATTAATTTCTCTATTATTGTCAATCAACATATTAGGACATGATTTTTTATTATTTCTGTTCAAAATAGAATTAATTAATTTCCAATTTTGTTCAACATTGTTTCTATTTTGATTGAATTTATTTTTGAGAAAATCATTTTTTGCATTTTTAAAATTTTAGTCAATCTGTTTTTTGTTTTTTTTATTATACAATAGGAAAGGTGCATGTCCTTGTTTGTACTGTTTAAATAGTCTATGCTTTTTGTTAATTAGTAATTTGATATCATCATTTATCCACGGTTTGCTGATTTTGTTCGAAGATACAATTTTGCTTTTTATCGAACAACAGTTATTATAAAGAGACATGAAACTATCAACAAACCAAGAAGTCTTCCCACTGACATCAAACAAGCGGGTAGCTTCAAAATATTCAGAGACAAAACAATTCATCCTACTAGAAAACTTAGACAGAGAAGAATCAGAGTGATCACGGAATGTAATTTTGGTTAGGTTTGATTTTGTGGCTATATTTAAAATGGTAAAAATTGGATAATGGTCAGATACATCTAAGATGAATGAACCCGAGAATGAAGTGTTAAATCTATTATACCAAATATTATCTATACATGTAGAGGTTAGATCAGTCACACGTGTTGGAAGAATAATTAAATGAAGAAAACTATAAGAGAACATTGCATTAATGAAATCAGAACTACTGCTCACATCTAAAATATCTATGTTAAAATCACCTATAATTGTAGCAGGTTTACCTAAACTACAACCAGTAATTTCACCAATACTCTCAATGAACATGGGTATAGATCCATTTGGTGGTCTATACACACCAACAACAGTAATTTTCTCAGTAGAGCCGTTAGGATTAATATCTACTACACATGTCTCAAGTATATTAGTTACACACGAAAATTCTTCCCTAAAGTTTGATTTAATTTCGTTTCTCATATATACAGATACTCCTCCTCCAGATCTAGCATCTCTAAAACTATGGTATCCCGCATAACCAGTTATATCTGTGCAATTATCATCACTAAACCATGTCTCACTAAAAACAAAAACATCAACCTTACGATTTAAACCATCAATAAACACAGAGAAAGAGTCATAATTTTTGTTAAAAGAGCGGATATTCTGGTGTAAAATCATTAATTTACCTCTAGTGTCAATTTTATTAAATTCTGTTACATCATAATACAAAGACTCACCAGTCACCTCAAGTTCACCTAACAAGTTATCGTCTGATTGACTCATAAATAAAGTAAACAAAAACAGGTATGTGGTGAGAGAGGCAGGTGGTGAGAACGCAGGTCATCTATTTGGATACAAAGAGTTCGGTAATATACAAATTGAGTATCAATGAGGTATACTGCTTGAAAAATCATGAAACAACCACTCAAATCTTTGAGACATGTACGGAAATACACGAGTGAAATGATCCACATAATTAGCACAAATGAAGAGAGTCACGAAGATGTAGGCGTTGTTCCACTCACTAGACTATCTGCTTCCAGTTTAAGAGATTTCTGGCAGAAACCAACGAATTTTTCCCAGGTATTTAGAAATACCTTTTGATCTCTAGCTGCCTGGTCCGGGGCTTTAACCCAAGCAAAGACTCTTCCATTTTGAGAACCACAGCCCGATAGTACATTAGGTTTACGTCGCTTTGCTTGCCTCAGGGCGTACATAATTTTGGATCTTCCTTGAGTAAGGTTATTATTCAGGTACAGACCATCTGGCTTTATTTTTCTACATGCACGTATAATGTCATTCCGCTCTTCATCCGTTTTCACCTTCACCAGAATTTTTCTTTTGTCCGGTCCCTGATTGCTTGGTTTCATGCCGAGACGTTTAGAGAGTAGTATACTCTGTGCATTCACTTCATATTTTAATTTACCACGCAGGATGTTTCGTACTAACACAGTAGTATTTTCGGAAGTATCGGCTGTTGCTATCGATTCTCCGGACAGAATAAATAATCCATTGATAAATAAAATATCAATGGATTAATTAAAGTCTTTGTATGAGATCCTCAAGAGAATAATAAAGTACAAACTACTGAATACATTCTTCATCTCACAGTTTGAGTTTCTCCACACGAGGTAAGAGTTAAGGTGAGGGTAGAAGATGCATTGTCACTTCAATTGGAAGAAGATGAGCATCTGACAATTCGAATAAACACTGAAACATCTGAACATTAGAAAGAGTTGTTCTTATCTTCAAAGCAGATGACTAAGAATGATAAGATCAACAAATAGCAGGTGAGGGGAATGTCTGGCAGAAAATAAATGCACACAAAATGAGAGTTTGGATCTCTTATGCTTACAATAAGCTGCTCATCCGATCAAAAACTTGGGAGATGTGGAGATGAAAATGCAAAAGAACACCTACAAAAAGTTACCTAGTTTCTTCACCACATTCTGTTTAACACTGGTTACTTATTTTATATTAACTATGCACTGTTACTTTGATAAGATAAGAGCTTGTCATTTGAGGGGATTTGGGTTTGGTTATAGCATAATATTAACAAGAAATAAGAAAGTTTTTCTTTTTAATATTAATAGTATTTGTTACTGATTATTGTTCATTTTTTAAATTATAAACATTAGTTGTTTGAAATAGTACTGATTACTAAGTTAAGATAGAATATTTTTCATAATATTTTTCTTAGCATAATTAGAAATAGCGAAGTCCATATAATGTGCGTTGGCTTATGACCCCATATATATTTATCATTAGTTATATTAATTCTTTATTTACCTTCATTAAGTATAGTTAAGTTTTCTTCCTAATTCAATGGTAGATTTATTTAATTTATGCATATCTCAATTCGAGCTAATGCAGCGACTTGGACACAATTCAGTCTCTTTAATTCAGGCTCCCTTCATACTTGCGTTCTTAAACTGTGCAGAAAAAAACTCGTCACCAAAAGATTGGCTAAACTTGTTTCAAACGGAATTCTTCGCTATTTTTCAACCAGTGAAACGAGAAGGATGTGACTGTCTATTGTATATATCGTTCACAATAGCATTTTTTCTCCGCCGGAAGAGCAAACATTCTTTTTCTAGATTTGAAATACTTTTTGAGGGTGCACCGACAATTGTGCCCAGGACAATTGGACCCGCCGACTATTGGACCCAGGACAATTGGGCCCCGGACAATGGGAATCACGAAATTGGTCCCCAAAACAATCAATCCCAGAGAAAAATAGGCATAAGACACAATAAAGAAGTATTACTTTGTTTTTACTAGGGAATGACAATATATCTTTGAAATATGCTTTATATTCTCTGAAAAATAGTTTCATAATTTTTTTATTCGATTGATATACTTGATAAGGTATATAATAGCAAGCCCCTTAAAGCCAATTTGGATGCTAATCTCATGTTTAAGTGTAATGAAAATCTATGAAGTATTTAAATAATTCGTATTATTTCGAATCATGGCATATGGATCCAATATGTGTGGTGTACATCATCTGACAAAGACAAATATTTAGTACAAAATGGGTAAATTTTAAAGGTTATACGTTACATTGAACAGTTGTTTGGATACAATAAGATTATGAGAATACATTATGTAATAATAATTCATAAAACTCTTCAAAACTGAACACTGAACAGTGAACAGGTTTCAAAAAATTCGCATGAACTTTAATTTAATTTGTATGTTCAATTAATATTTTCTATTATTTCTTCATCCATAATAGCTATTTTCTTATTTTCTATTGGCTACATCCTAACTCATTTACTTCACAGGAGTTCACTATATAGACCGAGGTACTGTAACTAGGAAATTTGTTGCTTACATGACCTATCTCAGAACAGATAATTATTGTAGTTTAAAAGAATAATAGTATTTATTCATGAAAAGAATATATTCTATTGAAAAAAAAAATTCATAACGAAAATATCATTTTTCATGTTAGGAATATTCTTTATTTTAAATATGCTCAAGACTATATTTTTATGCAAAACGACTGTTTTGCATAAAATAATAACACGATCCTAGTTATTACAGTAACAAGGGTCTTTAAAAAAGTTAATACAGTAAACTCTGAAAAAATGGGCAAATAATATAATTGACTAGGGCCCAATTATCGTGGGATCAGTTGTCCGGGGCCCAATTGTCCTGGGCCAAATTGTCGGTTGGCCAAATTGTTAGTCCACGCTTTTTGAGAATAAAGAAAAAAATCTCACAGTTCTTATCATTTTCTACCCACGTAATGATGTAACAAAGGACTCGACCATTCAGGGCATAATCACAAGCAAGGTATATTAACTGTGTTTAACCCGCTGTACAATATACATTGTATAAGGTTTAGAGAACAGTATAGCGAGCATAAGTTAAGGGACGACAGTGAAACAAGTTCAATAATTTTGTATATTGCAAAGGAACTAGTCAACGAAAAAACGTGAAATTTAAAGGGGCAGTTCAGTCATTTTTTGTTTTAACAATTTAAATGTCAAACGATTCTTAGTATGAATAAAGTATATCGCGTAAAATTGTATTGTTCAATAAAATCTAATAGTGGAATTATATCATTTTATATATAATTAATTTCTTACCAAATGCTAACGGTATATGGCACCACAACCAATGACGCCATCTTGTAAACAAACAAACTGTGTAAAGTTTCTACCTAGATTCTATCTCAAGTGAAGAGATAGCTTTATTTTTAAAACTATGCCTTCTTGTTATCGAGTTCACATAATTTTTTCACAATTTTGACGCAAACAAAGGTTGATTATTGCATACATAAATTAATATGAAAACAACAAACATACTCACGTACATACTAATGAGTGCAAATCTTCCGCTAGGTGTCGCTAATTTTATTATATACTTTTTATATGAACATTCGTCGAATGTACCTTTTGCCGTCACTTCCGATCACATTAAATTTAGATTCATCGCTGAAATAAACCATGGATCACTGCTCCTTCTACCGAACGACATACCAATTCGCAAACTGAAGACTTGCATTTTGGTTCTTTTCGTTATGAGAAGCTTCGATGCAGGAATCTTGGCCTTTAATCCTACCACGTTCAATCATCTAGAAACTGCGAATCTAGAGACACTGAGAACATGCATTTCACTCATTTTGCAAGAAATACCTGCTGCAGTCTCGAAATGTTTTTTTTTTTTTGACACAGTTTCACCCTGGCACGATCTTCTCTGTGGGTATTTTTTGGTAATCTACCTGACCATCATTTTGCATCAATTGAAGCACACTCTTAAAAAGTATTAACAATACGATGCACAACACTCTTAGATCTTTCTATGATGCTGGCAATTTCAGAAAGTGACTTTCCATCCTTTTCATGGGACAAACTAAGACGCTTTTCACAGAGATATACCCAACAAACATATAAATGTCAATTCGATGCCGGATGCTGTCGAATTCTTAGCGCTAACGGTGGGTAACGGCTTAGGAAACCGTAGACATCGGAATGTCTGTTTTTAAATGATATCTGAATTTAAATTTCGAGTAAAAAGACGAAAACCGATACATGGTTTTAAAAGAATAGTTTCGACTTTAGAAATTCCTTATCTTATCTCCCTGTTTTATAATACGTATAGAATATGTATGAGTTACTTCTACTCAATTGGATTGTAAATTTCTATATAGTGTACGTAGTGCTCCCTTAAAGGGAGAGTGCGGGTAAAATAAAACATTTGTTAATATGTGTTTTAATGGAATCAGCATATTTAATTATGTATGATTACATACTCTGTTCATCTAAATAACACTTATTAAAGAAAAGAAAATTTAATTTATTTTGAAAAAGCGCCATCTAGTGACAAATAGCATAAGCTTTGCTCGAGTCATTGACGCCATCTTGCTTTGATTTCACAAACGTTGTGCAAAAAACTTTAGTATATCTGCGAGTAATATTATTAATTATAACTCTAAAAATACTTTATTTGTTAGTATATTGTATATAAATCAAAAATTTATTTATTTATAGCTTATTTGGGAAGATAATCAGACATTCTATAAACGTTCATGAAGATTGTTCTGGAACGTTCTGGAAATAATGTAAACAGCGCCATCTATGAGATGATCGCATAAGCTTATGTTAACTAATAAAAACCCTATTTTCTCTGAAAATACAGTGATTTGAGATGAAACATTTCATATCCGTAACTAATCATTGTTTATTTATGATATTATGAAAAAATATTTGATATAAAAATTAGACTATAGCCAATAATTGATACAGTTATAGAGGACAAAGGTTGGGCGCACCCAACAAGGAGCAATTGTCCTTACAAACCACTCTGATATTTGGAAGCACTGCCCGGAACAACAATATTGATTCACCAGGGGCAGTATCATCGAGAGTGGTTAGCTCTTATTTCGCTCTATTAACTTCAAGTCCGATGGCGCTCAACCCATCTATCAAAGTTTTTACGTCCTCCAAAACTCTCCCCGGTGTATCTCCCAGGGCTGCGTCGTCCAGATACCATACATTGAACTCTGACTCAACCCTGCGAGCCACCTCGTCAATTCCAAGAGCAAACATAGCCGATCCAAAGGGGTCACCCTGCTGGACACCTGTCTCAAACCTCAGCACCTCTTCACCAAAAAACAAAGCTGAAGGCGAAGAATAAGCTTGCCAAAGGAGTCTATATAGCTCCGCCACACGGTTACGAATAACAGTAAGGAAGGTATCTCTCCTCAGACAATAGAAAGCGTTTTTCATATCTACCTTGAGAAACACCCTCCTATGGTTACAGTCATTCAAATAACGTCTTGCAGAATGTGCGGCAGCTTCACAGCCACCCTTTGTAGAGAACCCAAGCTGAACCGGTCCATATTCACTACCAAGAGAGTGTGATAAGGGGCGCGCACCAACCTTGGCAGCCAACTTACGCAAGGTATTACCAACTGCTATGGGTCTGATGCCACCATCCTTTTTGGTTAAAGAGCACAATATGGCTCCATAGAAAGTTGACAAAGCAAAATCTCAATATCGCATTCACAAAATCTGTCAGAGTGGTCAAAAGACGTACTCCAGCCTCTGCAGATGAATGGGACAATAGCGTCTCCATATGACTTGGCCTGAGGCCATCAGGTCCTTCGGCAGAACCAGGAAGGGAAGAATTAACAGCCCTCCGGACATCCTCCTCCGAAACAATAAGCACAATTAGATAATTATCCGGAGGCTCTGGCATCATCAAGTCTAGCTGGGTAGGCGGGTGTTTAGACCTCAACTCTCTGACAGTCTCTTCGTTTCGTTGGGCCAGTCTATCCGAAGATGACAGCTCACGATTTGTTCCACCCACTTCACCATCTGCAAACTTAGCTGCCACTCTTTTTTTCAACTTTTGTAACTTTTCATCGTCTGAAGCGTGTCGATTATTAACAACTGGGATTATGGGTTCAGGCAGCAAAGGTAGGGAGTCAGTCTCTAAAAATTGGGCTACCTGCTGATTGATTTTGGTAGCAAGAGAAACCTTACGACCTTCCCTACCGCCATCTGGGCACTGTAGCCCCCAGTAGCAGAAGCTCATAAGCCTTGTCCATGTTAATTGGGTCTTCTGCGTCAGAGCCTCCTGCAATAACAGTTGGAGGACTCCCGCCAGTTGGTTATGCTCTACAATTATTAGGTCTCAGATTTTGTGTTAGGTAAGCTCGTACGTTTCATTTACTATCACCTCTTCATTTTCCTCTTCCATACTTGAGTGCAGCCACCGGTGCTTGTGACCATTTTTGTCACACTCCTCAGTAAGTGACTGCATTCACGGAGTAGCTTTTCAGCATCCATGAGCATCGTGACTTTGTCATGGAGCAACTTTCCTTTCTGACTGATTTTTCCAGTCCCTTGTACTTCATTTCCTTTTGACATCAGCGATATGGCCTTTGGTTCCGAAACAGACGTTAAACCTCTACTAAATGTAAATAATTAAAAGTTGATGGGCTATTCAACATGTTCCATTTTAGAGTAAATTCTGTGTTATCGGACGGTTCCACATTTTTGGATACATACAGGAGAAAGAAATATAATAATAATTATTATTTAATTCTTATTGAAATTGGTATCCATGATACCACTACGTATCATGATATCAATTGAAATACAAGTTTAGAAATAAAAATAAATACCTAAATAATTTTTCTACGTAAAATGCGGAACCCCATATCGGATAACTTGAGCTTTCATCAAGTGCCAAAAGCTGCAAATGAGAAGATTAAAATTCAGTGATTCACATTATAGATAATTAAACTTAGAGTGGTAATCGGACTCATTAAATCTATATATAATAATAATTATTTAACTTTTATTTTAATTGGTATCATGCCTTCAGTTATTATGTTACTATGTAATTAAATAGTGGTTAAATAATAATTATTAAAATTTCCTTTATCCCATTTTTTTAAATGTAGACCTTAATAATAACTTGGAACATATGCCCATATTACTAAAAATATTTCACTAAGCACAAAATTCCTGTTTGTTCAATAAGAAACAATTATATACGACAAAATATCAAACTGATTACTCACCTATATATACTGAGTGAGAGTTAATCTATGTTCAAATTGTAGTTAATTCATTCATTACTTTGAACTTTCATCACAGAGCTTTCATCTTTATTCTAAGTCGAGGCCTCAAAACATTTTCTTTAATTTGAACTCATAGATAAAAAAAAATTTAAAAAAGAGTTACAATTATATACTAATTTGACCCTCTTATTACTATTTGTAATAAAACTAAGTTATGATTTTGGTTATAAGAGCGGAAACTGCCTGTATTAATATATTCACTTCAAAATATCTCTAAGTATCTTCGAGTCGTTTAATATAATTTTTTTTTAGTAAAACAGAGGTACAGACACGAGGACAGATGGTTGCGAGCTCGATACCCTGGCACATCACTTTATTTCTTCCCATTTAAGTCATAGATATATAACATTAGGTAGCATTAATCAAATTGCTATGCACATAAACTTATAATACATTATATCAATATAGTAAGATTTTTAAATTTAACTTTGAATGTATTTATTTATTGGATGAGAGTGGATATCATTTCGAAGCATATTAGATATATAATTAGGCGTCGGTTCGATACAGATTCCCTATGTTTGTTTAAAGTCGTAATTTATTTTTCTAATCAACTTTATTATTTAACGGTATTGCTTCGATGCCAAATATCTTAATATGATGCCGTTTATCGGTGCAGGCGTATATCGGATTAATGTCTACTACATGTCACCATGCCTAATTTGTTACTGGTATTCGTTGTCGGAGAAGCGGTCATACAGAGCCGTTTAGACACCGAATCGATACATTCATGTTTGCTGGAATACTTGTTCCCGAGTAGCAGTTGTCATGGCGGCGATTGTTTTGTTCCAACAATTTAATAAGTTGATAACCTTTAATAACAATTTAATACATTGAAACAGTCTTTTAAACTAAGATTATTCAATTTGATCCCGCTTATTAATAACCGTTCCATAAATTTTGATCGGTGTCTTTTTTTATTTCTGATCGCAATAGTTGAATATTTAGGTACTAGTGGTTACCCGTGCAAATTGCACGGTAACGCTCGTATATAATATATATATTCTTATATTATTTAATATTTAAGCACATTTCATATTGATTTAGTATTACACAACCCATTTTCCATTACATTTCACATTAATTAAGTACCTGAAAATAGTATTTTTTTTTATCCCGTAACGTCATCAATTTGTGTAGATTCGTAGAATGGTATCATATGAATCATAATTATTACATAAAATAGTATATAAATAACTTCAAATTACAAAACATTAAACATCATTTAAATAATCACATTATGAATAATAAAATGTGAAGCTGCATCGATTATTTCAAAGATTGATATAAATCATATAATTATATAATTATAAATTGGTATTAGTGGAAAATAAATATTTATGTACCTAGTACCTACCAACCCATATTTATAAATATTGAATATTCTAATGAACATCTAAATTCCATAGGAATAGATACTGTTCACTACTGTAATTTTTGCTCGCTACTGTATGTAATCTAACATTAGATGATTAGGGGGCCAGTAGTTCGATCGTATGTGCGTATATATTATTTAATATTTCTATTCATTCTATATAATTTAATATTTGAGGACATTACTTATTGCTTTTGGTATGTATACTCATCCCATTTTCCATTACATTTCATAAAAATTAGGTACCAGTAAATAGTATTTTTTCTGTCCCGTAAGTGACGTTATCAATTTGTGTAGAATGCTGTCGATCGTATATGCATCATAAAAAATAATATAGCTGTATAATAAACTACAAATTAGAAACATTAATAGACATTAATTAATAATCATATCAACACAAAATAAAATATGTAGCTATGTCGATCAGTTCAATGATTGAAATGAAAGAAAAAAAATCACCATATACCTAAGTAGGTAGCAGCTGATATTCCATTCATTTAAATTAATTAACATAATTATGTAAAATTCGTTATTATTTGATGAAATATTTTTTAAATATCATTCATTTCGAATAATTATTCATATTCTCACCCGTCAATATCAATATTAAAATTATTTATTATATTTTTAATATTGCAAAATATGTCATATATTTTCGTGAGAAATAATTATAATCAACGTAGGATTATATTTTTCATTTTCTAATTTTCGTCATATCTCAAAAAGTACTTCGAATTTCGGAAAACGGTTAACGCAGTCAGTTTTGTAAGCCATTTTTACATATTGTAGATATTTTTTCGATTCGATTATTGTAAATATATATTTTTTTTTTATTTCGTATGTTACCATGTATTTGTCGATTTGAATTAAATCCCTATGTATTCCATTGAGACTTGAAATTCGAATAATTCAAAAATCCATTCGAATTTCGTAAAACAAATCAATAGCATTCTGTAGGACCATAGGACGGAGGTTTCCAGAAAATTTCAGCTCATTCTGTTGAATAGTGTCTGAAAATATCCTGGAAAGTATGTCGAATTAATTCCTATGTGTCCCATTATAAATGAAGTGTTAATAATTCGAAAACCCGTTTGAATTTCGAAAAATCCTTCTAACACGTTGAATTCGACACGACTTTCTAAAAAGTTGTAAATTTTCAAGTTTCTAGATCTAACCGCTTGTGAGTAATGATGCTCCAAGTAACACACAGACAGACACACATACACACACAGACGTAGCGTATTATATACATAGATATTAGTTGTTTCATTTTTTTAGTATTTCTAGCAAACACCCACAGTATGTTTAACTTTATTGTTGTTCAGTTTCACGAATATTCGTTGACTAGTTCCTTTGCAACAAAAAAGGTTGAACTTGTTTCATTATCCCTTAATTTTTGCTCGCTACTGTATGTAATCAAACATTAGATGATTAGAGGGTCCCAGTAGTTCGATCGTATGTGCGTATTTGTTTGTACGTAG
>CANNZV010001002.1:193386-228447 GCA_947561585.1 Caprella mutica
AATGGACATATAATCCGGACCTAACGAAATTGACTTTTTTAATAATTCGAAATTAGATTTTTTCTAATACCATACAATATCTACAATATTATATCTTTTACTAATACAATATCTACAATATTATATCTTTACTAATACAAATATCTACAATTTATCTTTACTAATATCTACATATTATATCTTAATACAATATCTACAATATTATATTTTACTAATACAATATCTACAATATTATATCTTTACTAATACAATATCTACAATATTATATCTTTACTAATACAATATCTACAATGTTATATCTCCACTAATACAATATCTACAATATTATATCTTTACTAAATACAATATCTACAATATTATATCTTTACTAATACAATATCTACAATATTATATCTTTACTAAATACAATCTACATGTTATTCTCACTAATACAATATCTACAATATTATATCTTTACTAATACAATATCTACAATATTATATCTTTACTAATACAATATCTACAATATTATATCTTCACTAATACAATATCTACAATATTATATCTTTTACTAATACATATCTAAATATTATATCTTTACTAATACAATATCTACAATGTTATATCTTTACTATACAATATCTACAATATTATATCTTTACTAATACAATATCTACAATATTATATCTTTACTAATACAATATCTACAATATTATATCTTTACTAATACAATATCTACAATGTTATATCTTTACTAATACAATATCTACAATATTAGATCTTTACTAATACAATATCTACAATGTTATATCTTTACTAATACAATATCTACAATACTATATCTTACTATACAATATCTACAATATTAGATCTTTACTAATACAATATCTACAATATTATATCTTCACTAATACATATCTACAATATTAAATCTTTACTAATACAATATCTACAATAATAGATCTTTACTAATACAATATCTATATCTAAATATTAGATCTTACTAATACAATATCTACAATATTATATCTTCACTAATACAATATCTACAATATTAAATCTTTACTAATACAATATCTACAATATTAGATCTTTTACTAATACAATATCTACAATATTAGATCTTTACTAATACAATATCTACAATATTAGATCTATACTAAGTACAATATCTACAAAATTAAATCTTTACTAATACAATATCTACAATATTATATCTCTACTAATACAATATCTACAATATTATATCTTTACTAATACAATATCTACAATATTAGATCTTTACTAATACAATATCTACAATATTAATCTTTACTAATACAATATCTACAATATTATATCTCTACTAATACAATATCTACAATATTATATCTACAATATTAGATCTTTACTAATACAATATCTACAATATTATATCTCTACTAATACAATATCTACAATATAGATCTTTACTAATACAATATCTACAATATTAGATCTTTACTAATACAATATCTACAAAATTAGATCTTTACTAATACAATATCTACAATATTATATCTCTACTAATACAATATCTACAATATTATATCTTTACTAATACAATATCTACAATATTAGATCTTTACTAATACAATATCTACAATATTATATCTTTACTAATACAATAACTACAATATTAGATCTTTACTAATACAATATCTACAATATTAGATCTTTACTAATACAATATCTACAATATTAGATCTTTACTAATACAATATCTACAATATTATATCTTTACTAATACAATAACTACAATATTAGATCTTTACTAATACAATATCTACAATATTAGATCTTTACTAATACAATATCTACAATATTATATCTCTACTAATACAATATCTACAATATTAGATCTTTACTAATACAATATCTACAATATTAGATCTTTACTAATACAATATCTACAATATTAGATCTTTACTAATACAATATCTACAATATTATATCTCTACTAATACAATATCTACAATATTAGATCTTTACTAATACAATATCTACAATATTAGATCTTTACTAATACAATATCTACAATATTAGATCTTTACTAATACAATATCTACAATATTAGATCTTTACTAATACAATATCTACAATATTAGATCTTTACTAATACAATATCTACAATATTATATCTACAAATATTAGATCTTTACTAATACAATATCTACAATATTATATCTCTACTAATACAATATCTACAATATTATATCTACAATATTAGATCTTTACTAATACAATATCTACAATATTATATCTCTACTAATACAATATCTACACGTTTTGTCCAGTTTTACACTATACAACATCTTAATTTTGCCAAGGTACAGTCATAGAAAAAATATCCGAAATGATTCTTAACTGTTTACTAATTTTACATTCCCAAAAAGAAACTTTACTAATTATAATGCTTGTAAATATTTTAATATTGGTCTGTGTACACGATGAAAAATTTACAAGATTTTTAGAATAATAGGAAATCAGAAAAATGAATTTGAGAAATTCACATCATACGGATACATTTTTCTTTGACTGTACATAATGATACAGCGTTTACACTATCACATTTTTACATATACAATATTTTCTAAATTCTTTTCCAAATCACACTCTAGATAACATCTCAATTTTTCCAATGCACATCCCATCTTGAACAAAGAAATCACAAGTGGACTGTGACATTTTATGTAAAATCGAACCGAAGAAGATTACGGAGGGCATTTGACTCCAAAGAACATCTCTCTCTCTCTCTCTCTCTCTCTATGCCTCATCGAAAATTTGCTAAGGCAGGGTTATAAATCTGCCAAAACAAACAAAACAAAACTTACGTGTAGTTACTCGAGTTTGTTTTTCTTGAAGATGCCTACAATTTTTCATCTTTTTTTGTGTATAAAGAAATCGTAAATCACTTGTCGGGACAAAATAAAATGAATGAATACAACGTGAAATATATTTTAAAAAACGAAAAAATGTACATAGTGTACAATAATTGACTGAATTTTGATTCAATTTGCAGTCTTTATTGATTTTTATTAAGAAATTTAGAAAAAGGACAATAAATATATGGGCATAAATTTATTTCTCACAATAAAAGTTAAATAATAAATGATCTACAATATACCCTCACATAAAAATCTAAATTTTATCTAATCATCTCGATTTTTTTTATAGTATTAAAGTAAATAAAAGAAAACTTTAACTGAAATAAAAAATAATCTTCCATTTTACAAATAAATCAATTCTTAATCATCCTATTTTCCATTAAAAGAAATAGAACAAACTTCTATCACTACTAACGATAGCACTGCATTAAACATCACAGTACCACTATTTTCAAGTAGTTTTGAAGTCAGTTCACGGCCTACAGGTTACGTTTGACATCCTGACATTGGTATGCCGTACTTTGTTTAGCTTAGAGTCACCCACAGTTGACCTCTCGACTTCTTCTGTTTTTATTTCAAGGGACAATAGCCAGGATACAGAAATTTCCTCTAACCGTATCATGGCTACCCACGGAAACAAGTGTACCTGATTCACGCCATTTGCCCATTCGCTTTTAAACATCTTTGACCCCCTAATGCCTAGCGTGCATTAATACCTTCATTTCATTTATTTTGAAATGAATACTGATTAATATATGCGTATAAGAGAGCGAGCCGCCCCCCGAACACTCCTGCCTAGTCATTAACCAATCATGAAGTGTACAGTACAACAAACTAGCGGATATAACAAACTACATAATGTCCTTTTATTTTGAGTTTTTCAAAGTAATCTTCATACATAAATAAAAGATTATTTTATCCGCTAGGTTGTTGTACTGCACACTTTAGCAAATGGTGCAAAAACTATACACCAGTATCATGACTACCCACGGAAACGAGTGTATGGCGACTTCTAGACCAGAAATAGAGGTTAGAAGTAGAGGTTAGAAGACATGATAGCCCACAATTAGAAGGGTAATTATTGTATCATTGTAAGACACACGATGAAGTGATTGTAGTCTCAAATCTAAACCAAGTTATTATTTAATCACTCTGACTATACGTACAATTTGAAAGAAAAAATCTAGACTTGAATCAAGTTTCGGTTTGTAAACCATCAATAAGTGCTTACTAGTTTCTATATATCAGTCTTTTTAAGTCAGTTTACTATACAAGACAAAAATAATGTATTAACACAAAATAACTTTAGACCATAATATAAAACAGGTTTAAACTTTTAATTTAATCTTATTCCATCTTTACAATTTACTGTAAACCATACTAATTTAATTATTAATTTAATTGATAAATAATATCACAAGCTTTGGGATAAACACGTTTCTGTGTTTTGCAGACAGGCAAAGAAACAGACAAACATAGAAGGCGGACACTTGTCACTCGTCGAACAAAGATACGCAAACTCATTGTCTACGCTGTGAAAAATGTTCACAGAGAAGTAAGTTACATATTTTCGATGATAGAACAGAAAATAGGTGAATATTATTAAACTTTCAAGTAGTTGAATTAATTTTATTTTAATAAGATACCAATTTGAATAAAAGTTGAAATTAAAAGGGGTAAATTGGTGAAAATTTCACCAATTCAAAAACATTTTCAAGAAGAAACTTTACTATTTGTAACAGTTCTAACCTTTTGTTGCATGGACAGGTGTTTATCAGGTCTACAAAGAGAAACAGAAAGAATGTTAAAGATATAAAGAATGTTAACATAAAAAATGTTAATCCTTTCAACTGAAAACCTCAGAAATGTGACGAAATGTGGTAAAAAAAATGCTATCGAAATGTTATAGAATGTTACGGACAATTCGTCTGTTTTCTCTCATAGTAACGAAAATACCAATTAAATGTCATCTGCCATTGATTGTAAAAATAAAAGAAATAGTATTTGTATGGTTACTTTTATCTTCGGATGAAGAATTTACTGAATTACCAACTTTTCACGGGATTATTAATTAATGACTAAATTAATTAAGACGTAAGAAATTAATCAATTAATAATTCATAAGAAATTTCGATTGTTCTATTTGAGTGATATTTAAAAAATGTGTACCAATTTTTTTATCCATCGAAAAAAAAATTTGTAAATAGAATACTAATAAATTTTTTCATTTTAAATACACAAAATTATCAATTCACATTTTGAAAACGTATTTTCTTATCATTCATAAAAATTCGTTTTCTCCATCTTTGATAAAGTCATTATACCTAAAAAATTAATAAGCTAGCTTTAATAAAAGGTTTTTAAAACCTTCATCGCTGCTGATTGCAACAAATCTCAGCCAAGTCGCAAAGTGCTGATTATCTTGCTAGCAGCAAAAAAGCAGCCTGATGATAGGCACTGAACCACAAGGCAGGAAGTCACCTGATTTACTACCCCGGGCTTCAAAAATTGTGGGCACTTCTCACTGATGAAAAAGGTGATGATAATTAATGACCTGGAGAAACCTGTGAGTGATTCGAAAAATAAAATTAAACCATGTTAACTGAAGAAATAAACTTACAGTGATTTGTGATTAAAATTAGAGTTTTTGAATAATTAGAAAAATAAACTTATAATTAATTTGTAAATTAAATTAAAAAAAAATAGTAAATTATTAATGAATAATAATTATTAAAAATAATTTCATTAATAATATAATGAAATTCTAATTTGTGGATAAAATTAGAAATAAAATTAGAAAATAATTCTTTACAAATAGAAAGAAGAAATTTGTAAATTATAAGAGGAAATAACCTATAGAACTGCACCATTAATAAATGAAACAGTTAACTATATGTACATATATAACATAATTAAAGATGTGCTATTTCTAATGCCATTTTTGAGCTATTTTTTAGTTTATTCATACACAAAAAGAAATCGATTTAGTATTTTTAAATTTTCATCTGTGGCTATCATATAATTAATATATTTCAATGGAAAATAATAACATCAGTTTGTGCCATAGATGGTACACCATTCAGTTGAGGGCTAAAGGAGATCTAGTTTCGCTATTTCTTTGCCAAACTATTTATCCCACAATTATTTTAACCAAACAACGACTTGAAGGTCACGGTTACCCAGAGTCAAAGTTATGGTGGGGCCATCGAAGATTATCAGGGGACGGACACTGTAGTAAATCTTCCATTGGCCCACCATAAGCTAAATATTTAATCTTTCATTATTTTTTTTTATAACAAAAGATATGAATATCAAAATAATGCGACTCTAGAAAAAGATACAAATAATATTCCACTAGGGATGAACTCTTACGGTGAAGAACATTCATACAATATCTATTTACAGTCAATACAAATAATATTCCACTAGGGATGAACTCTTACGGTGAAGAACATTCATACAATATCTATTTACAGTCAATACAAATAATATTCCACTAGGGATGAACTCTTACGGTGAAGAACATTCATACAATATCTATTTACAGTCAATACAAATAATATTCCACTAGGGATGAACTCTTACGGTGAAGAACATTCATACAATATCTATTTACAGTCAATACAAATAATATTCCACTAGGGATGAACTCTTACGGTGAAGAACATTCATACAATATCTATTTACAGTCAATACAAATAATATTCCACTAGGGATGAACTCTTACGGTGAAGAACATTCATACAATATCTATTTACAGTCAATACAAATAATATTCCACTAGGGATGAACTCTTACGGTGAATAACATTCATACAATATCTATTTACAGTCAATGCAAATAATATTCCACTAGGAATGAACTCTTACGGTGAAGAACATTCATACAATTTCTATTTACAGTCAATACAAATAATATTCCACTAGGGATGAACTCTTACGGTGAAGAACATTGATACGATATCTATTTACAGTCAATACAAATAATATTCCACTAAGGATGAACTCTTACGGTGAAGAACATTCATACAATTTCTATTTACAGTCAATACAAATAATATTCCACTAGGGATGAACTCTTACGGTGAAGAACATTCATACAATATCTATTTACTGTCAATACAAATAATATTCCACCAGGGATGAACTCTTACGGTGAAGAACATTCATAAAATATCTATTTACAGTCAATAAAAATAATATTCCACAGGGGATGAGCTCTTACAGTGAAAAAAAAAACATTCATATAATATCTATTTACAGTCAATACAAATAATATTCCACTAGGGATGAACTCTTACTGGGAAGAACATCCAATATCGTTCATTTGGGAACAATATTTTTTGTTTCAATGGAATGTTTATTAGTAGAGTACCTACAGTCATTATAGTTAAGTAATAACATACTTTAGAATTCCATTTCAATAACTGCATCTCCTAAATATCACCAGAGTTTAATTCGCGTTGCAAGACTTGAGAATGCGCGTCAGAACCGTTCCCATGCTAGGTTGCGGTCACAGCAAAGTGGATAGGTAGTGAGAACCCCATACTGGCTACCCACAGCTAATTGTTTCTAATGCGCTCTAATGTATTGGGTGGTTCTCTTTCAACCTGCGGTCACCTCTCACACTCTTCCATTGTACTCTAAGACTGCCTGCGAAGAGATCGAGATAAGGAAAAACACACAGGGGTAATTGACTCACTGTGTCAAGTGCTGGACGTCTGAATTTCAATGAGCAGATCATCGTCGGGTTAGGTAGGTAGTTGTGATATTGAGTTATTATTCTGGGGATAATGTTATTCAAATTGAATGGTCTGAATTGTAGTGAGGAAAAAGGTAATAATTATGTCATTATTGTCATACTTTTAATGATAATTTTCTATTAGATTCAAAAGAAGAACAAGGAAGATTGCTGGACGAAGTTTATCACGTATTATCTTAAATTTAATATTAATTAGGTACACTTTTAGGTATCTAATGTTATTTTAGGATAATGGTATTCAGATAACTGCATAGGTAGCCATTTATAATAGGTTTAAAGGCTTTGTTATAGTTTTGAATTATTCAGAGGTATTTTGATCTTTTTCTTCGCTTGAAATTCAGACGGTAGAAGCAAAATCACAAGAATAACTTACATTACATTTTGGGATAGAAAATATAAAACCAAATTTGAAATGGTTTGCAGTTTTATAATCAGTAACCTTAGTTCTAACGAATAGAGAAATTAAAAATAGAGTGGAGGGGACCTTTAATAAAACTTGCTTCAATACAAGACAAGTGTAATTTTTTATCCCATATAAGTTGTAAAAGTGTAAACTATAGCAAATACGAAACATATAAACTAGTTATAAATAGAATATTATAATCTCAACATAGAAGTTAATTCTATGTTTCTATTTTTCGAATAGCAAGATGTCTATTCATCGTCCGGAACAAGACTGTGAAACCTAATCCAAGCAATGAATTTGGTGAGCAACAATATAGCTAACGATTTTAAGTTTTGAAAAAGGAGAATTTGAGTTTTATAACTGCCTCTGTTCCAGGCAATTTCCCGATTTTGCACAATCTCAAGAATGCGTTGCGCGCTTTAAGGATCTTGAAAATGCGCAGCACTCTCGCATGTAATTTTATGGAAAACATTTTTTAATTTAATTTAAAATACGATATTTTTACATTAAAAACAAAGGGGAAACAAATTAACTTAATTCCGAACGTTTGGTAGAATGTTTGATATCTCAGTAAAATTAAAATACCAGTTTTGTTCAAGTTTTCTTTAAGTAACTAACTAAAGCTTAATTACCAATATATTACCAAGTTATTATGTACCTACAGCTTTAACTATCTTATTTTGATGATGTGGACCAATTAAATGCATAAATAATTCATTATCTACTCCATCACTGTTGTTTACCTGCCCTGCACACTCTTGAGATTGTCGCGCATTTTCAATAATCCTAAAAACGCGCAGCGCATTCTCGAGATTGTGCAAATCGGCAAATTGCGCGGAGCACCTATGCAATTCCTCTTCTTGTTAAACTTTCTTTATATATGTTATAAAAATAAAGGTATACGATTAACAAACATTATGACTATAACCTCTACAAACTAATAATTATAATTTAACTACCTGGAAGAGGTACGTTTTACACCATTTTAAAAGGGTACATTTCAAATTAACAGACGGATCTACATTGTCGATCATATAAGAAAGAGTATATAATAATAATTATTATTACACATTTTTTCTTATATGACCGAAGATGTAGTACTGACCGATAACTCGTAACTTACCCCATAATACTAGACCCAGGATGTAATGATTTATTGTTTCCTGAGTTTAAATAAATGTAGGAAATTTTAAATGTGAAAGACTGGAAAATAGTTAAAAGAATACAAAAAGAAATACTAGTTTCTTATCAATTCTCTTACATCAAAGTTAAAGTGCGTACTTTTACACTACATTCTACCTATGTACTTTTGCTAATTTATGCAGAAAAATAGCACCATGGTGCTATTTCTCACGCTTTAACAAATTTCGGTTAGCAATTGTTGAATTGTTTTTATCTAGATAGTACCGAGCAGGTGTTATTTATGAGAAGTTACTGACGTATAAGGTGCGCTACTGATATAGTTTCTAATTACCGAATGATTTTATCACTCCGAACGGTTTTGAAGCCAAAGCCAAAGTTCAAACTTGGCTCATAAAACTAATGAATTTTTGCCGCTCATATCGACTGCTTAACCGGCGAAACCTACATCAAACGCCGTAAAGCTTCCAAACGATCTAGGTATATATGATCATATCAATTATTCTCTAAATGCATTCTTAGTTGTATATATAGAATTATATAATAAACTCCCGGAAACAATGTCAGATTTTAAATATTAAAAATATTTAAATATCATTGTTTCAATTAATACAGTTAGTAATAAAACGTTTTAACTTTTAAGCTGCAGCTGTTTTCTATGTTCAGTAATTAAACTATTTTTTACGATATGAGCCATATTAATGACAGAAATAACAACCTTGTTTTCAATAGAAAAACGTTACTCAAGATACTATCAAATATATCAAAACCTATAGTACAAATTTTTATAATCACTAGTACAGTACCTGTTATTGAATCTTAATTATATTCGAATGCAAAAATGTATCATGGCTAAACACATTATGATTAAAGAAAAAAATCTATCAAAAGCCAAAATATAATTTTTTTTAAATAATTAGTGTCAATTTATTGTAGCCCGTAGTCATGTTACTGCCACAAATGATTCGTTTTTTCCTTTTAATATGTATATCTTAATAAAAGTGTGACACACAGACAGACGGACTGACGGACGGACGCGGCTCTTATTATAGTATAGATTGAGCTAATTATTGATGCAATTTTCTTCATTAAAAAATACAATCAAATAAATAATCATCCAATTAGACACGTAAGTACCTAATATGCAATATTTTCCTTTGGTATCACAGTTGAATGATAAGATCTCTTCAGTGTTGAAATGGTTGGTCTGTGTTCCGGGTGATATGTTCTCCTGTTCATCGCTTTTGTTTCTATCTTATCACTGGCACTGGGAACAAAAGAACGCTTGTGAACGATGCTCCTGAAAACATTAATTGCCATCTTCAAACACCGCCCTACGCATGGACAAAGAACAACGATACTCTCGAAACCATGTGGCCCTAGCATTCCTTGAACTTTCTTTATTTTCTCATACAACTCCTCTATAATGAAATCATCTGTAGTGAATGTAGTGTCCTGAGTAAGGAAGTAGCCTCTATAGTGGAAACTTTTTCTTTAGTCTGATATCAAATGTGGTATTTGTTAGCTCTAACATAGTTTTCTAAAAACGGAATACCATTCATGGTAGACTTAAGAAAATTTGTTCACTATATAGGAATTTCTTACTCAGGACTCTACCTTCACTATACAGGATTTCATTATAGAGGTCTACTGTATCAATTTAAGTTTTTAGAAAAGTTTTATGTGACTTGTATCAAATAAATATATTGTTCAGTTGAGAAAACGGAGTTTACAAAATAAATCATATAGGATAGAATTTAATTACTTAATTTCAATTACGTCGTATTACAAAATTACCAATTTTGTAATACGTACACCATCTCATTTGGGAGTTACGAATCTTTACAATTTTTTTAGATAATCGCGTTACTGGAATCAATGAGCGAAAAAATAACAAGTCAATATTTAAGTCGTCAAAATATAATGAGGTTACACTTTTAAATTTTTAGTTAAATTTGACTTGAAAATTCGTAATCACGAACACCAAAATCTCCTTATATATTTTTGTCATAATTCTGACAGCTCCTGGACCTTTCATATAAATCCGTATACAAACCTTTATGAGTTATTATCCTCTATAACAATCCCCAATGATTTTCGATAGTATATAACTAACGATAGGACTTGCTGTTCACTTTTCCAATAATTTTAGTCTTGCGGTCGACAACTATCAAAGTTATTGCCGAACGTGCCGTCTGAAATAGCAACTTAAAGACCGAATGTCTCTACATTACGCGTTTATTAAAGCCTTTTCCACGTTGAATAATTATCAGCAAGTGGTATAATAAACGTCAGCTCAGCCTTGAGGATATACATAGCGAAATGACAGGCGAGGAACCTTTTCAACACGTCCTCTGTAACCATCAGTGCAATTTGTAGTTAAAACCTTCTACATGAAGGGTGAAGAATCAATTTGCAGTACTGGATAATAAACTGCAATGGTTAGTGTAACCATTAGGGTGACTATTAAGTCAAATCACGAGTTCTGTCAATGATATTCTTTTTAGATTTGTCATGGTGTCTTCAAAAGATCTTCTCTATACTTATATTATGACCAGCTAACTCCTGTTTGGTCACTTAACTAATTTATCAAGCATGAGATAGTGACTTATATACACCATATATCAATTATATTTATAAAATTACATTATAAAAGGAAATTTTGAACAATCAGACTCAATTACAGTCTCCTAGTACTTAATTCATAAGAGCAGTCCTATCTGCATCTCCCTTGCAATAAATAATCGGTAGAATTCAGTGAAGTTCATTATGAAAAGGTTTTCTATCTCACGATTGTCTACAGACTTTTCTCTCGGTAGTACCTACCTACCTACCTACCCAAACAGACAATGATTACATGTGCTTTGTGAAACCTCTCTCCCGATATGTGCCTTTGTTTCCTTCACTTACATTATGTTGATTCTAGGATTTGGTGATGTTTGCAAACGCTATTGTTTCCCCCGAAGCCTTTATGTGAAATCTCCAGTTCTGCTATTTTGTATTCTTTCGTGTTAGCATTGCTGAATGCTATTGTAAGGCTTAGAACCCATAGAAACACCACTTCTGATTATTATAATAATATTAGAAGTTATGAAGGATTGTAGAAGATTTAGAAGCTTATCATCTAAATCTTCAGTGGCTCTGAACTTTTATTTTTAGAGATTTCTAATATTCTGTATAACTTTAATTCTGCTAAAGTAACACCTAGGTTTAGTTAATTTGAATATTCCTTTAAGAACCGATGCGTACGTGAGGACGACTAAATCAATCACGTTTAGATCTACAAAACAGAGCGAACATTGAAGTATATTCATGCTTAAGAGTCTGAGCATAAAAAAGCCATAATTAAAAGCCTTGACTGAGTTCTTACACAAGAGGTGATTTGTCAAAATGTCGGAGGGAGACTTTGCGAATTTCTCATCCGCGTACCAAGCGTCTCATGATTACAGCATCTTACAGGTAAACCTCAAGTAACGCTCCGATAAATACTCAAAAGGAGTATTATGTTAAACAGCTATTAGTCATCATTATCAATCTATTCTATAAGTTTAGACGCTTCTTAACTGTAGAGTTAAAAATAGCTGTAACTAATTCTTCATTTGGAACAACTATGTAAATTAAACATATCCATTTAATAACGCAAAATTCCAAAGATCTCCTTTAGAGTCATGTGAATAAATAGTCTCAGTGGACGATATTCAAGGTTCCTCTGTAGGTACATGAGTTATGGGTTTACGTTGTAGTCATAGGAGAGTGGGTTAATAATTGCCATCTATTAGGGCGAGTGGTTGGTGTATTACCACCGACTTAAACTCAAAATTAACAACTTAAATAGTCGTTTGTATTGCAGAAAGGTGGTTTTAACTACATGTTACCTACCACCAATTTGAATACTTCCGGAATCTCTTGAATTTTTAACAATTTTAGAGTTGTAATATAAACTTTCTTTGAAAAATCAATTTTGCCAAACACTGTTGATGAATTTATTTAACGAGATTTAATTTTAAAGTATGGTAAAGTGATATATGTTAAACTATTGAGCAAACATACGATGAAATACCATAATCCCTTATGTAAGTTTGCCATGAAGCATTGCCCCGACATCAATAAATGGCTAGGTGTCTTGAGCCTTTATGTAAATTCATCATAAGGTAAAGCCAGGTCATCAATATACAGTGTGGTGTGTCCTTATGTAGGTTTGTCATGGGAGATATTAAGAATATCCCTGTCGTGCAAACTCTGATAACTCTAGCTTAATTCGATCGTGATGCCACCATTTGGCTTTACTATTCACTCTGTGCTTCAAGAAATTACAACTAAAGTAAATTCGCATCTAAAACCTTCTTCATTGAGAATTTTCATCAGCAAATTCAATAGCTCTTTAACTTATCATCTATAAATGTAAAGATGTTAATTAAAGTTTCAAATTGAATTGTTCAATGGAGCATGAAGATTAGAAATAAATTATAATGAGATCAATGTATAAAAGGTTTATTAATATTTGGCTTGAAAAAAACGTGCAGCTGAAAATTGGCTCTCTTGTTTCATGAATGTAATTACAGTTTGATATATTTAACATCGTTTATTATATTAACAATCAGTGTCATGGTATACCAATTGAACTTAATTCGCAGAAACAATGTGTAACAAAGAAATGTATCATGCGGAAACGTCCGTTGAACAATAATTACGCATCGTATTGTTCTTTTTTCTCCCCTTGTTTTCTGGCAAGATATAAAACGCGGTCCGGTGTAAAGTTCGTTGCAAATTTTACGCTCGAGTTGAGCGGGTCAGTCGTGCCTTAACGAACTTCTTTCTTAAAAGTAGAAGAATATCCGAGTGTGTGTGTGAGCCTACAAATAGACCATTGCAACAAAAAGAATAGTAACAACAAAAATCTGAGAACTAACTGAAGCCTTGCAACAACCTAGTGGTCAACCTGCACTGACGCTAAAACTAATTCAATTGGAATCACCGTAAAAAAGGCTTGAAATTAATATAGTTGATGAAATTTTAATACAATCTGTTTGCTATACTACCATTGCAGTAAAATTGACTAGGAAATGTTGGTTAGACCTAAATCCACTTTTCAAATTTACGTGGACGGGGCTAGCGTCTTGTTGTGGGAGACTTTAAGACTCAAGTGACGGTTGAGAAGTAGGCTGGAGGGGGCGGGGGTGTTGCCAGGTATATCTCATCAGAAGCTCCGTAGGAATAGCATAGCAAGATGGTGTAGGGGAGTGTAGCACAGATTGATTGGGGGTTAGATGGGGGTTAATAGAGGAGGGAGGTGGTTATAAAGAGTCCGAGGTATGAAATATGATGAGCAGAGCATGAATAAATTTGCGTGTTTAATTGTGAATAAATAGGATTAATAAATTATATGCGCACTGAGTTATTTTGGGCGTGATATAGGATAGTTTTCTTCTAGGTAAATGTTAATGTAAAGAATTGATGGAGAAAATATATTCATGAAGTTGTCTGAATTGAACATTTAGTTAGTAAAAGTAGGTTATATCATTTATGTAATTGATTGATATATATTTTCTGATACAAATTTTTCTGATGCAAATTATTTAAATTAATATCTAAATGAAAAGAATTAAATTGAATTTATAAATTTTATTGATTGATAATATACGTATTTCTGATAATAATTATTACCCTTCCTAATAACGAAATGGAATAATTTACCATTGCTTTGAACTCTATAGTAGAAAGATTTAAGTAAGACGCAATAGGGTTTGGTATCTCTAACCAGTACTTTTGTTCCTAGTAGTCTGGTTGTGAGTAGTAACTAGTCTGGAGTAACAGGTGTATTGCCCCAGGCAATGACTGGTACCAGGATATACCTACCAAACGAACACTGGTTGTACAATCAGCGGAGAAAATACCTAACAATTATCTTAAGAGAGATTATTGTTAATGCTTTTATTTTATCTAGATTATTTAAAATTAATTAAATAAATTCAATATAATAACAGTGACTCTCTGATAGTACATCATCACAGTGACTCTTTTCTCTGATAGTACATCATCACAGTGACTCTTTTCTCTGATAGTACATCACCACAGTGACTCTTTTCTCTGATAGTACATCATCACAGTGACTCTTTTCTCTGATAGTACATCATCACAGTGACTCTTTTCTCTGATAGTACATCATCACAGTGACTCTTTTCTCTGATAGTACATCACCACAGTGACTCTTTTCTCTGATAGTACATCATCACAGTGACTCTTTTCTCTGATAGTACATCATCACAGTGACTCTTTTCTCTGATAGTACATCATCACAGTGACTCTTTTCTCTGATAGTACATCACCACAGTGACTCTTTTCTCTGATAGTACATCATCACAGTGACTCTTTTCTCTGATAGTACATCATCACAGTGACTCTTTTCTCTGATAGTACATCATCACAGTGACTCTTTTCTCTGATAGTACATCATCACAGTGACTCTTTTCTCTGATAGTACATCATCACAGTGACTCTTTTCTCTGATAGTACATCATCACAGTGACTTTTTTCTCTGATAGTACATCATCACAGTGACTTTTTTCTCTGATAGTACATCACCACAGTCCACAGTGACTCTTTTCTCTGATAGTACATCATCACAGTGACTCTTTTCTCTGATAGTACATCATCACAGTGACTCTTTTCTCTGATAGTACATCATCACAGTGACTCTTTTCTCTGATAGTACATCATCACAGTGACTCTTTTCTCTGATAGTACATCATCACAGTGACTCTTTTCTCTGATAGTACATCATCACAGTGACTCTTTTCTCTGATAGTACATCATCACAGTGACTCTTTTCTCTGATAGTACATCATCACAGTGACTCTTTTCTCTGACAGTACATCATCACAGTGACTCTTTTCTCTGATAGTACATCATCACAGTGACTCTTTTCTCTGATAGTACATCACCACAGTGACTCTTCTCTCTTATTCGTTTAATCAAAATTCTTTTAGATTCAACGGATTATAATTTAAATTATCTTGTCCAAACAGCAAACTTTCATCTTATTCCATAAATATATTTTTACAATGTATTTCTGTTCCACGAAATTGGCTGAGTTGCGCACTCTCGAGAGTGCTCTAACCCCCTAATGCTGAGCGTGCAATAAAAAATCATGAAGTGGGAAGTACAAAAAACTAGCGGATACAACAAACTACACAATGGCCATTTGTGTTCAGAGTTTCAAAATAATCTTCATTTATAGCTATATAAATAGGAAAAAATTCAACAAAAATGACAATTAATAAATGACGATCACTTTGAAAGTCTGAACACAAATAACCGTTGTGTAGTTTATTGTATCCGCTCGTTTGTTGTACTGCACACTTAATGATTTTTTATTGGCCAGGCAGGGGGATTCGATTTCAGTAAATAAAATGAAGATACTATAACTCACGATCGGCATTAGGGTGTTAAAGGGGTTTAAAAACGCGCAACGCGTTTTTCGGCAAATTGTACGGAACACATACATAATTTATATTTCATTTACAGACACCACAGCTTGCCAAGCTTTCACACAGTTCCCGTGACTAAAAAATCCCCAGGATCTTAATACAACTAAAAAAAGTCCCTTGTATCTCTTTTAGAAGTTGTAGATCTGATTTGTGTGCGAATAAAAAAGTTAGTGTAGAGTTACATATCATCCATTAGCTTCAACGGGGAGAGTTATGGTTGTAAGTGGCTTTTTTGTTTTCGTTATACCAAGTTAAAGCGCCAACAGATAGACTGATTAATATATAGAAATATAAAACTACAGTAAATGTTACTTGAGTATCGATGCGTATAACAGTAAATGTATAACTATGAATGAAAATGTATAAAAATAACTTTGTATACTGACTAAATTAATGAAATTATTTTAATGAAATTGATTCAATTTATGTAATTGTTTTTCTCGCGTATAAAAATGTGCCAATGTACTGAGAGACCCTAACTATAGCCCAGGCAAGGAAGATTTAACCCTGGGATATTAAGAAAATATCTGAGGAATAAATCCTTCTCGTCTGGGATAGTCCATTAATATCACAGGAATAAATTCTTCTTTCCTGGGATATTCCCTTATTATCCCAGGAATAAATTCTTCTTTCCTGGGATATTCTCTTATTATCCCAGGAATAAATTCTTCTTTCCTGGGATATTCCCTTATTATCCCAGGAATAAATTCTTCTTTCCTGGGATATTACCTCATTATCCCAGGAATAAATCCTTCTTGCCTGGCTAGAGGTATGCAGACATTTCATTCATTGAGAGCTAATCTCAGTAAAATACCTTAACGTCTACTTAGGTACACATGCTCTATACTTCTAGAGTCTAGTCGGTATGTAGGGTAAGATACGAGTAATGGGACTGTTCCACATCTCCGATCATAAGGAAACAGTATATAATAGTTATTATTCATTCTTTATTTTAATTGGTATGCATTATACCTGCTGGTAATATGCACTGAGAAAAATAAACAACTGCAACTGATGCACTCAGGTGTTTCGAGTTCACCCCATGGCTTTGTCTCTAAAGCGAGACACTTTAATGTACAAAACAACCAGTTTGTTTATTGCAGTCAGTCAATGTTGATGTATTTCTGGAGATAATTAAACTACTGCAGATGAAAGAGAACTATGAACTGATGCCTCCTCCCCTTTCAAATTAGAGCAGTTATCCCTTACAGTGAAGTAATTTTGTAAATTCGTAACAGTCAAAACTAATTAGACTGTCATATCAAATGCTACACTATTTCATCATAAATAACTTTTTCTTGTTCGAGGATGATGAAGCGTCCAATAATTCGAGATATACCCATTAGTACATTATTTCAGATGAGCCTGTAGGTATGCGAAAACAACATGAAGGGGAGAAAAGGATAGAGGAAGAAGATAGGGATAACATTTTAGAGGAAGAGAAGTAATTTAATTGAATGGAAGCGTAATGGAGAAAAAGAATTATAAGAAAAAGTTATAAAAAAAAATCAATCAAAAGGGAAAAGTAAAATCCCTGTATATCATTTTTTTCATGAGCCGTGTCAGTCGGTCGGGTCTGTCTGTCCGTCACAAGATGGGTTAAACAGTCATTCTACCAACAGCGCCTCATAAAGTTGGTAGAAAATACAAAAGAAATCAAAGACATACAAATTAGAATGAAAAATTAATAATTTGGAGCAAAATTATTGATACGGGTATCATGCACTAATATTAATTATTCGAAAAATATTAATTTTGACTTTTGAGAATAAAAAAAAATATTTTGTTAAATATATTCATGCATTTCATTATAATCTAAAACCCACAACATTAATCTCTCAATGAAGGGGTAAGAAGTAGCTACTCTACTGTATATATAGTTAATCTAATAAATATGAATTATAATTAATACTATAACGTAACATACGTTTAGAAATAGTAGCCTACTTCTGTACTTTCCCTTTAAAAATAACGGATTTTCAATGTTAATTATATTGGTGTAACTTAATTAACATTCTGTGTCTTCAAACTCAGTTATTTATTAAATAATAACTATTATATTCTTCTGTTTAAATTCCTTTTCAAATTAATTAATCCTTTTACATAAACCAAATACATTTAAAATGGAATTAAAAATCTAAATATCAAGTCAATATATTCCCGTGCGTATCATGACTACATTGACAGGCGATATGTACATTCACATCAATCTTTATTATTTAGAGATATATCGATAAAAAAAAAGCTTGAATGTAGAAAATATACAGTTTAGTTGGCATGTTTTTAGTGTGGTAATTTGTGATTATTTTAAGTAAACAGATGACAAGTATTTTACCTCTTGAGAAAAAGCTACCAGGGAATTGTAAACAACTGTGGGAAAGAATTAAAATACAACTAACATATTGCCTAGTGTAGGCAAATGGGGAATGTTACATAAATTTTATATCAGAACATATTGATGTAAATAACTATTGATATTTTGATTCAAAAATCCACTTTGATAAATAGAAAGGAAAAACATTTGGATTAGCGTACATAGAAACCTCTTTTCGAACATAGTCCTTCTATAGAAATATGTACCGATCACCGTAAACTACAAATAAATAAAAAAATATTCATTCAAATTTTGCTGCAATAATTTTTCGATTTTCCATTTTCGTATCTCCAAAATCGTATCTTTGATTTTGTTATCTCAAAAAATCAGCTCTAATTTTTCCAGTTAAATATAATCTGTGATTTTTCTCTAAAATCTCAGCCCCTTATTCTTCTTCCAAAAATTTCAGTTTTGATATTCTTCCCCTAAACATCAGCTGTGATTCTGTTTACTATCTAACAGTTAACTCGTTGTAGTGACGAAATATGGTTCACAGTGAAGATATGGTTCACAGTGAAGATATGGTTCACAGTGAAGATATGGTTCACAGTGAAGATATGGTTCACAGTGAAGATATGGTTCACAGTGAAGATATGGTTCACAGTGAAGATATGGTTCACAGTGAAGATATGGTTCACAGTGAAGATATGGTTCACAGTGAAGATATGGTTCACAGTGAAGATATGGTTCACAACGAAGGTATGGTTCACAGTGAAGATATTATTCATAATGAAGATATGGTTCACAGTGAAGATATGGTTCACAATGAAGATATGGTTCACAATGAAGATATTATTCATAATGAAGATATGGTTCACAGTGAAGATATGGTTCATAATGAAGATATGGTTCACAGTGAAGATATTGTTCACAAGGAAGATATGGTTCACAGTGAAGATATGGTTCACAGTGAAAATATGGTTCACAGTAAAGATATGGTTCACAATGAAGATATGGTTCACAGTGAAGATATTATTCATAATGAAGATATGGTTCACAATGAAGATATGGTTCACAATGAAGATATTATTCACAATGAAGATATGGTTCACAATGAAGATATGGTTCACAATGAAGATATGGTTCACAATGAAGATATGGTTCACAATGAAGATATGGTTCACAGTGAAGATGTTATTCACAATGAAGATATGGTTCACAATGAAGATATGGTTCACAATGAAGATATTATTCATAATGAAGATATGGTTCACAATGAAGATATGGTTCACAATGAAGATATGGTTCACAATGAAGATATGGTTCACAATGAAGATATGGTTCACAGTGAAGATATGGTTCATAATGAAGATATGGTTCACAGTGAAGATATTGTTCACAAGGAAGATATGGTTCACAGTGAAGATATGGTTCACAGTGAAGATATGGTTCACAGTAAAGATATGGTTCACAATGAAGATATGGTTCACAGTGAAGATATTATTCATAATGAAGATATGGTTCACAATGAAGATATGGTTCACAGTGAAGATATGGTTCACAGTGAAGATATGGTTCACAGTGAAGATATGGTTCACAGTGAAGATATGGTTCACAGTGAAGATATGGTTCACAACGAAGGTATGGTTCACAGTGAAGATATTATTCATAATGAAGATATGGTTCACAGTGAAGATATGGTTCACAATGAAGATATGGTTCACAATGAAGATATTATTCATAATGAAGATATGGTTCACAGTGAAGATATGGTTCATAATGAAGATATGGTTCACAGTGAAGATATTATTCATAATGAAGATATGGTTCACAGTGAAGATATGGTTCACAGTGAAAATATGGTTCACAGTAAAGATATGGTTCACAATGAAGATATGGTTCACAGTGAAGATATTATTCATAATGAAGATATGGTTCACAATGAAGATATGGTTCACAGTGAAGATATTATTCATAATGAAGATATGGTTCACAATGAAGATATGGTTCACAATGAAGATATTATTCACAATGAAGATATGGTTCACAATGAAGATATGGTTCACAATGAAGATATGGTTCACAATGAAGATATGGTTCACAATGAAGATATGGTTCACAGTGAAGATGTTATTCACAATGAAGATATGGTTCACAATGAAGATATGGTTCACAATGAAGATATTATTCATAATGAAGATATGGTTCACAATGAAGATATGGTTCACAATGAAGATATGGTTCACAATGAAGATATGGTTCACAGTGAAGATATGGTTCACAGTGAAGATATGGTTCACAGTGAAGATATGGTTCACAGTGAAGATATGGTTCACAGTGAAGATATGGTTCACAGTGAAGATATGGTTCACAACGAAGGTATGGTTCACAGTGAAGATATTATTCATAATGAAGATACGGTTCACAGTGAAGATATGGTTCACAATGAAGATATGGTTCACAATGAAGATATTATTCATAATGAAGATATGGTTCACAGTGAAGATATGGTTCATAATGAAGATATGGTTCACAGTGAAGATATTGTTCACGAGGAAGATATGGTTCACAGTGAAGATATGGTTCACAGTGAAGATATGGTTCACAGTAAAGATATGGTTCACAATGAAGATATGGTTCACAGTGAAGATATTATTCATAATGAAGATATGGTTCACAATGAAGATATGGTTCACAGTGAAGATATTATTCATAATGAAGATATGGTTCACAATGAACATATGGTTCACAATGAAGATATGGTTCACAATGAAGATATGGTTCACAATGAAGATATTATTCATAATGAAGATATGGTTCACAATGAAGATATGGTTCACAATGAAGATATGGTTCACAATGAAGATATGGTTCACAATGAAGATATGGTTCACAGTGAAGATGTTATTCACAATGAAGATATGGTTCACAATGAAGATATGGTTCACAATGAAGATATTATTCATAATGAAGATATGGTTCACAATGAAGATATGGTTCACAATGAAGATATGGTTCACAATGAAGATATGGTTCACAATGAAGATATGGTTCACAGTGAAGATATTATTCATAATGAAGATATGGTTCACAATGAAGATATGGTTCACAGTGAAGATATGGTTCACAATGAAGATATGGTTCACAATGAAGATATGGTTCACAGTGAATATATGGTTCACAATGAAGATATGGTTCTCAATGAAGATATGGTTCACAATGAAGATATGGTTCACAATGAAGATATGGTTCACAGTGAAGATATGGTTCACAGTGAAGATATGGTTCACAATGAAGATATGGTTCACAGTGAAGATATGGTTCACAATAAAGATATGGTTCACAATGAAGATATGGTTCACAGTGAAGATATGGTTCACATGGTCCCATCCTTATCGCTTTTCGATATTCTCTCTCTCTCTCTCTCTCTTTAATTTTATAGTGTGGGAATACCGAGCAACTTATTCCTTCCTGTGAACCTTTTTATATAACCAAAGCTTTATTCAACGTGTACCTTCACTAAAAACATAATACCAAATATTTTAACTAGCATTAAAAAAGGAAATTCAATCATGTCCGAAGACAAATGCACAAAATGTAAAAAGTTTAGCTACATAACATCACAGTGACTTTTTTAGCCGATGGTACCTATGATGCTATATATACATATATAAGCAATCACTGCACGATCAGACTGAAATAGGATCTTATATAGAACTTTAATATGGTGAGATGCGTTTAACCTTTTAATTCATTGCATGGTTTTAATTTAATGGTGTGTATGCAACTTAATAACAGATACTGCAGTTAATGCAGTTAGTGTAATTAATTACTTGAATAACTAAGAGCAGTGTAATAGAGTTATAAATGAGGTCATAATACGAGGTCAAAACTAGGGTAAATTACGAATTATCGGTCAGTACTACATCTTCGGTCATATAAGAAAAAACTATGTAATTATTATTATTACACAGTGCACAGTCTAATACTTCTGCAAACCCGGGTTTGCAGAAGTATTAGATAGCACTGTGTAATAGAAGTACTTTTTATATTGTTTTTCTTATATGACCGAAGATGTAGTACCGACCGATAATTTGTAACATACTCTATTGAGTTGAATTATATATAAAATTCGGTATTATATATAATACATAATATGTATATTTTAACGAATTATTAGAATGTATTTGGTTAGCTACCTAATTTCATAAATATTATAAACAAAATATAAATTCTTTAAGTTGAATTCATAATTTATATACAAGTGGAAATTTAATAAAAGTTGATATATTTGTTATTTATTATTATGTGATATGTGAACATGAATAGTTTTCACTAATATTAATTAAATCGTATCTTTAAATTCAAATACTTAATAGCAAAATAAATAAACTGTATAATTTCAGCACTAAATAGTAATTATAAAGAATTAATATTGTGCTACTTATACAGTAAGTAGGATTCATTTAATATTTGTATAATTACATATTATAGGATTGAATGGTTTAATAGGATTTATCATAATAACTTGCATATATATTCAATTTTATGTATTTCATTTATAATAATAAGTATATTTGAACACAATTAAGTATATTTCAACACAATTAAGTATATTTGAACACAATTAAGTATATTTGAACACAATTAAGTATATTTGAACGTAATTAAGTATATTTGAACGTAAATAAGTATATTTGAACACAATTAAGTATATTTGAACACAATTAAGTATATTTGAACACAATTAAGTATATTTGAACACAATTAAGTATATTTGAACACAATTAAGTATATTTGAACGTAATTAAGTATATTTGAACACAATTAAGTATATTTGAACACAATTAAGTATATTTGAACGTAATTAAGTATATTTGAACACAATTAAGTATATTTGAACACAATTAAGTATATTTGAACGTAATTAAGTATATTTGAACACAATTAAGTATATTTGAACACAATTAAGTATATTTGAACACAATTAAGTATATTTGAACGTAATTAAGTATATTTGAACACAATTAAGTATATTTGAACACAATTAAGTATATTTGAACACAATTAAGTATATTTGAACGTAATTAAGTATATTTGAACGTAATTAAGTATATTTGAACGTAATTAAGTATATTTGAACGTAATTAAGTATATTTGAACGTAATTAAGTATATTTGAACGTAATTAAGTATATTTGAACACAATTAAGTATATTTGAACACAATTAAGTATATTTGAACACAATTAAGTATATTTGAACGTAATTAAGTATATTTGAACGTAATTAAGTATATTTGAACGTAATTAAGTATATTTGAACGTAATTAAGTATATTTGAACGTAATTAAGTATATTTGAACACAATTAAGTATATTTGAACACAATTAAGTATATTTTGAACACAATTAAGTATATTTGAACGTAATTAAGTATATTTGAACGTAATTAAGTATATTTGAACGTAATTAAGTATATTTCAACGTAATTAAGTATATTTCAACGTAATTAAGTATATTTGAACGTAATTAAGTATATTTGAACGTAATTAAGTATATTTGAACGTAATTAAGTATATATGAACGTAATTAATTATATTTGGAATTTTGATATTAGTAAACTGTCAAAGAATAACAACGGATACACTTTTCTTGACTGTACATTATAAAAATCAGGATTTATATCAAAAAGACAATTTTTTTTTATCTATTTAAGTAGCAGTACGTTTACCTTCTATGGCCCTACCATAACTTTTTCTCTCAATCTTCTATGGCCCCACCATAACTTCTCTCTCAATCTTCTATGGCCCCACCAAACTTTCTCTCTCAATCTTCTATGGCCCCACCACAACTTTCTCTCTCAATCTTCTATGGCCCCACCACAACTTTCTCTCTCAATCTTCTATGGCCCCACCACAACTTTCTCTCTCAATCTTCTATGGCCCCACCACAACTTTCTCTCCCAATCTTCTATGGCCCCACCACAACTTTCTCTCCCAATCTTCTATGGCCCCACCACAACTTTCTCTCTCAATCTTCTACGACCCCACCATAACCATCTCTGAGACTCTAGGTAGGCAATATCCCTTCAAGCAGACCATTGTTGTTGCAAACGGACACCTGAATAGGATGGTAGAGTGGGTGGTCTGTGAAAGATACACCATGGGACACTTTGGCAGAAACTGGACCAGCTTTGCCAAGAAGGATTTACTCCTGGGATATTAAGGCAATATCCCAGGAATAAGTCCTTCTTGCCTGTGGGTAGAATCAACCAAAAAGTTAAATTATTAAGTTTTACTAATACGATCGAAAATCGAACTCGATATACCTATCCTATTAAATACTAATAAAATTAATCCACAGTTCGAAGTTACTATCTTTCAAGTATTGACCATTGTCTTATTTTCCCAACCAACATGTTCGAGGTGAAAAAGAAATAAACAAAGAATTTCCATAAAGTGATTCTAACTACACTGCATAAAAATAAGTTAGTCAAATTGACTTTAGATTACGGGTCAAATTGATCATGTTTTTAACTAGTAGGTCAACAGGAGTACTTTTTAGTGCAAACAAAGAGTGATGTAAGTCAATTTGAACAAGTCATAGCTAGAGAGGCTTATTTAAATCAGGTCCTTTTTAAGTACAGTAGAACTCCTCTATAGTGAATGTAGAGTCATGTGTAAAGAAGTAGTTTGTATAGAGAACACATTTCCTTTAGTCTGCCATGAATAGCTTCAGTTTTAGAAAACTAAGGCCATTTTATCACAGACTAAGGAAAATTTGTTCAATATACAGGCTATTTCCGTACTCAGGACACTACTTTCACTATACAGGATTTCACTATAGAGGAGTTCCACTATATAATATATTAAAATATAATTATTGATCATCAGTATTCATATTTGTTAATTTTCTATTCCCAGTCAAAACTTTACAATCGGCAGATCGTCAGTTATTGTCCATTACGGTAAATATTCATCGAATTTTAAAGTAAATACGTGTTCTTAACTAATGGTACATTACGCTTGGATTTTTGTCGAGTCATTCATAGTCGTAGATGAATGATCTTTTTCTATACATAATAACTGAAAAACCGGTTATTATGATTTTGCGATTTGGGATATAAAATATGTTTAAATGTGATTTAAATTTGAAGAAGAGAAAAAGATTTACTGTTTTTGAGCATCATATCTATATATATTATATTATTCAATTTTTATTTCATTAGTCAATAAAATTGATAGATAGATATTTAAAATAAAAATAATGAAAATAAAATGTTTATAAAAAAGTACCACATTCATGATTATCACTAACCTTGATTCTTTATTTCTATTTATTAACAAAAACAAACAAATTGAAAAGAATATCATAGGATATTATTCATTATTAATTATATTTTAGTTTTAAAGTTATTTTTTAATATGAATAACTGTAATGAAATCTACAGCTAATAAGATTTGAAGGTATAATTAAACTCAGAGGTATAAGAAAATTCACAGCTAATTAGATTTATAAAATAAAGAAAGCTATATAGGAGAAATTAAAATAAATTAGATACAATCATTCAAAAGCGTAGAAATGTTTATAAATCCTAAGAAAAATGACATCACCATGTCAAATGATGTCATTTTTCTACTGTTCTGACAACACAATCCCAGATAGCAAGTTATGGTGGTGCCACCGAAAATTATGAAGGAAACACACTTAATCTTCTATAGCCCCACTATAGCTTTCTCTCTCAATCTTCTATGGCCCCACCATAACTTTCTCTCTTAATCTTCTATGGCCACACCATAACTTTCTCTCAATCTTCTATGGACCCACCATAACTTTCTCTCAATCTTCTATGGCCCCACCATAACTTTCTCTCAATCTTCTATGGACCCACCATAACTTTCTCTCAATCTTCTATGGACCCACTATAATTTTCTCTTAATATTCTATGGCCCCACCATAACTTCCCCTTTCAATCTTCTATGGCCCCACCATAACTTTCTCTCAATCTTCTATGGCCCCACCATAACTTTCTCTCAATCTTCTATGGACCCACCATAACTTTCTCTCAATCTTCTATGGACCCACTATAATTTTCTCTTAATATTCTATGGCCCCACCATAACTTCTCTCTGTGCAGCACTATATATTATTCGCTCTAGGTACAATTTCCTTACTTTTTAACAGATAGTACTTGCTTACTTACAGTAGCATCTTTTTGAAATGATAGTACCAACTGGTTAGGTAGCACATGAGAACCAGAAAATCTTAACTTAGGGTAGGTTCCGAGTTTTAGGGCGGTCCCACATCTATACGATCATATTATAAGAAAAAAAAAAACATTATTTAACTTTTTTCTTTAAGGATATCCATGATACTTGCAGGTATCATGGATACTAATAAAAGTTATATAATTATTATTATATATGTTCTCTTAAATGATCGACGATGTGGAACCGCCCGAAAATTCAGAACATACCCTTTTGTGAATATATGCGTTAGAGAACCAATACAACATATTGATTATATTAATTAAAAATTATAAAACATGTAATATAATAAATAGACAGTAGCTATTCATCACACATAAAGAGAGATATTCAAATATTGCAAGATATGTGTTCGGAATTCATTTGCATTAAAAAAGAAATTCAATAATATTCAAAACTTCTAAAGAATTTTATTCTATTCACGGTAAATTAGAAATATTAATTAACTTTTAAATTGGTTGAGATTGTAAAAGAAATCATGCTGAAATTCACCAGGTAATTAAAATTTTGTAATAAAATTACAATAAAATTTGAGAACAATTATCCAAAATTGTAATGATCCAAAGAAATATAAGAATATATTTATATTCAGTAGTTAACATCTAAAATAGAAATATCAACTAGTGGAATTCATTGACAATTCTTATCTTATATTTTACATGAATTAGCATAAGCCACAAGCAGATTTACTGTTGTAACATCCTTACCCTAAAAGGCCGTACACACGTATGGTTTTCTAAGTCTCTCCACCAGACTTTTTGCTAAGCTCCTCCTACTTTTTCCACAAGAATATAAGAAAAAATGATATAATAGTTATTAATTTAAGTTGGTATCCATGATACCTGCAGGTATCATGGATACCAACTAAAATGAATAATTATTTTTATATCATTTTTTCTTATATTCTCGTGGAAAAAGTAGGAGGAGCTTAGCAACAAGACTGATGGAAAGACTTAAAAAACCATACGTGTGTACGGCCCCTAATGTCTTATTCTGCTACTGATGACATTAGTTCAACTAGTTCAACTTGATAGGTGTACAGACGTTTGGTCGACGGATTTTAGTTTTGGGATAATAATATACTGAACATAAATGGTCGATATGTATTTTGTTGCGTCCGCTAGTTTGTTGTATTGCAACCTTCACGATTGTTTAATGGACCTGGCAAGGGGTCCCCCGATACACATATATATTATAGAGTATATTAGAGCGTGATAATTTCGCCTTTACGAAAATTCGTCGTCGTTACGTCCTGTTGAATAAATGTCTGACGACGAAATTTCTGTCGTCGAAACGTCTATCAACGTAATCTGATGACAATGATAGACTGTTGCCTAACTTCCTTGTTGCAAATCCCATCAAACCTCCTTCCTTTTCAACTAGGCCTTATTGTTCGGAAACGTAATCAATCATTTGCAACTGTGTATTCTTTGTTGAAATTCGCTAATGACCTACAGGTAGTTTGGCTAAACTCGCTAATCGATTAGAGGTTGCAAACGGTGGTGCCACTTGGCCAGATTGATCTGGAGCACTAAGTTCTCATAAAACCTTCTTTCCTCTTTGTTAACCCTATTGTTCAAATAAGATAGAAACGCTTTTCTCTATCAATCATCCACTCTGCACAAACCTCTTTTTCCTTTGTTGAAATCTGCTCAATCACCTACCTAGCGTACTTTTGACCAGACTAGGTTGGTAGGTTGGTAGGTAGGTAGGTAGTATCTATTAGCATACTGTGGAGAGCCAGGCAGCTGTTTTGTGAAGGATATATACATTCCTATCAGTCAATTAATGCAGTGTAATGATTCTGCAGCATCATTGTTGGGACAACTGACATAAAAACAGCCAATGGGAAAGTCATTAGGATAGGTTATAAAGGACCTACCGGTAGTAGAAGGATTTGATTAGGTTATTCAATAGCTGATAGAGGTGGAGCTATATGATACAATCAGTACTTGATCCTGAAGAACAGATTCTTATCTTAACGCCATATTGTTTTACCATCGTTTACAAAGCATAATATGAAGAAAATTAAAGTAAAGTATTAAATAGAGCAAATAATAGTAAAATACGAATCAGTTTTCTGGAAGGAACATTAATTTGAGATATAAAGAAGAATCAATTTTTTTAGCATACTAAGTTTCGTAGACTTAATGACCCGTAGTTTATAATATATTCATACATTTAGAGCCATATAATCAAATGCATAGTTCCTATTGGTAGAACATTCATTAGCATCATGTAAACACATGTCTCTAAAGCAACTCCACCCCAACACAATTACAACTTCAGTCAATCTTTTGCAAATTATGGAAAGGTCAGAAGAAGACATAAAACAGATGACTATTTTTGACATTCTATTACTCCTAATCTGTGAAAATGGATGTGTCTATTTTCTGACAAGTCATAAATGTCAGATTTGCATCATTCCTATTCATGCCGCTTTCAAAGCGTGGTTAATCTTCTTGTTCTTAGTGGCGTGTACACGCAAAATTCATATCACCGTAGTAGTGTGGCTTATGGAATTATCAAATTATTGTTAGCATCTCTAGCTGTAGCGTTATTAGATGAATCGTCCAGCAAGATGAGGGGGTCTCTTTAGTTACGCTGAATTAACCTTTGACTTTCCTCTCGACGGTTCCGCAAGGATATTCCATTTTCTTGGATAAACCTCGTTGAAACAAACCAAGAGACGGATGAACGTAATTGAATTTTGTATAATGCAACTTACAAAAATCAGAATAAACCATTAAACATTAATACTTAATATTGAAAAATGGTTTGCACTTATAAATTCAATTGAATGGTGTATGTAGGGGTTTAACTTGTTCTAAGAATGTATGAGATATGATGAAGTGGTTGATATTATAGGCACTTGAGTTGATCTAACTAATAGGTTCTTCATGAGATTGCCTTCCTATTAATTTCCAAATTCGTGTGCCTTGCTGGTGTAGCTGCAGTTTGCCAGTATAATCTGTTTGTTGATCAAAGGATAATGCCTCGCTGTCCACCTTCATTAGAGTTAATTAACTGCAATTAGTTAGATGACTGTGCCACCTAGTACCCACGTAGTTTGGCCTGAACACTACCTTTTTTCTAGATCCATTTAATACCTTTAGATGAACTTAATTACTCTGTATATTCCTTTTTCCTAAATCCACCAATTAAATCCTAGTTTATGGTGAGTGCGTGGTATTTAAATCGACCACCAGAAAGATATACCCTGCCGCTTGTATTTCAGCCAGTGAATTCGTGTGCAGATTTATTGCAAATAATTGCGGGTTTCGTATTACTTCAAACCAATGATTACTTGATTAAGATTGAAACAAAAAACCTTCGGAAAGAAACACTCTTTCAATAACAAATAATTGAAATAGAATCTGTTCAAAGAAGAAAAAATAATGATACAAGAAAATAAAGGAAGGATTGAAGGAATTTGAAACATGTGAACAGTGTATAGAATTACATTGAAAATAAACACGCAAAGCATAATGAATTTTATCTTGCTGAATCACCTTCAAACTCTTACATTTATTATTTACTCTCATAAGTTCAATACATCTTAATATATTCAGTCTTCAATTAAGCCAGGGAGTGATAAATCAAAGTTTTAAACATAGCTTATCCTGAACGATGTCCGTTGATCTTCTTGCTTTTAATACTATGTATACACAACACTGAATAAAAGTCTTTATTCAGTGTACCCATCGGATGAGGGATTGCAATTATGTTTGGTATATACTATATAAGGTACAATATTCTAAATTGATGGAGTTATCTATCATTAGACTGAGGAAATCTGCATCATATAATTACTTCATTAAATATTAATTGACTTGTGCTAAATCTGTATTTGAACTCCTGTAAAGAGGTTATAAGACTCGCTATGATTGTTTCTGTTTTGCTATAATATATCCTGTATTATTTCATTATTTATCTATTATTTTTAAATGGAAATTGGAAATACGAATAATATTTTATTACAGAGTAAGTTCCACAGTTCCACATTTTAGATGATGTATGAAAAACTATATAATCTAACCCTTATTTTAATTGGTATACCCATGCTCCAAAAGTTAAATACTAATTCTAATATATTTAATTTGTAACTTATCCTATATTACAAATTATTTTAATCATTTTTGGCTAACAGAATCTGAAAAGAATATATATATCGCTAATTAATTTTTAAATAATCGCGAATTTAGGTTAACGTACACCAACTTGTTCAGAAAATACAAATCTGTACCATTATGTAATTGTTCACTAACCTTTATTACCTTTGCAGAATGCGGGAAGGTCATATTTTCATCGGAATTTATTTATTTATCATCTTGTTATTCGCTTAACTGAAAAAGTATTCAACCAAATTGCCTGAAATTTAATGAAACGATTAGTCCATGTCCAGTGACCTGCTGGTAGCATTTTGGGAGCGACCCGATCAAAGGTCAAGGTCATGGTCGTTCATAACTCAAAAAAGTTTTGAACCATATTTCATGAAACTTGGTGGAATGATTGGTCAATATACAGGAAACATTTTGTTAGATTTTGTGAGCGATCGGGTCAAAGGTCAAAGATCAAGGTCAAGGCCATTTATAACTCAATAACTCCAAAAGTATTAAACTAAATTGTCTGAAATTTGATGGGACGATTGGTCAATGTCCAGGAACGATCTGAGAGAATTTTGGAAGCGATCCGGTCAAAGGTCAAGGTCATTTATAACTGAATAACTCAAAAAGTATTGTACCATATTGCATGAAACTTGGTGGGACGATTGGTTATTATCCAGTTAGCAGTTTATTAAATTTTGGGAGAGAACGGGTCAAAGCGGAGGCGAAGGTATGCGCTCTACCGAGTGCACATAATCTAGTTTCATATAAGAAAAGCACATTTAACCCCAATGCAAGATGCTATTATTTATTTAAACTTATTACAAAAATTTAAAAACCAGTGAAAAATGAACATTCGTGAGATATGCCGTTACCGAAATTAATTAGCAATATTAATGTTTAACATTGAAATAGTTTGAGTGTACATACTGTAATAAACCTTATATAGTGTAACTAAATGAAATTAGTATATAATAATGATATTAGAGGACCATACATCCTCTGTACAGGAAGAAAAGGCTTCGTGACACTCTTAATGGAAACAAGGCTTGAGTCGTGCACACAATGTGTGTTTGGTGAAATAAAGTGCCTTTTTTGTTTCACTTGGTACAAAAGGACCATATTTGGGTGTGATGCAGCAGTAAACCTTCACAGCCTGTGGTGTAGTGCTATTCCTACGGGAAAAGGTGTAGTGGGGCTGTAGCAGGTCACTATTAAAAAGTGTCAATTAAACTATAATTGACTGAAATTAATTAAGGCTGTTAGTTTGAAATAATGAGATATATGGATTGAATGTTTAATTAGTAAAATGATTAAATGAACTAAAACATAAAATAATATACAATATTTTGTGATAAAAAATAATGAATTGGGGTATTTTCTGAGTTACCGGACTGTTCCAGATTTTCGATCGCATAAGAAAAAATACATAATGATTATTATATAACTCGTGTTATTTTAATTATTGCATAATTTTTCTTTGCAATTGTGTTCGAAAATGTGGATATATCCAATAACTCGGAACTAACCCTTATGAGAATTAAATGACCAAAACATTTGAATAAATATAAAAGATTGATAATTAAACCTAAATAAATACAATAACTTTAAATACAATAACTTTACATACAATAATTTTAAATACAATAATTTTAAATACAATAACTTTAAATACAATAACTTTAAATACAATAACTTTATATACAATAACTTTAAATACAATAACTTTAAATACAATAACTTTAAATACAATAACTTTAAATACAATAACTTTAAATACAATAACTTTAAATACAATAACTTTAAATACAATAACTTTAAATACAATAACTTTAAATACAATAACTTTAAATACAATAACTTTAAATACAATAACTTTAAATACAATAACTTTAAATACAATAACTTTAAATACAATAACTTTAAATACAATAATTTTAAATACAATAACTTTAAATACAATAACTTTAAATACAATAATTTTAAATACAATAACTTTACATACAATAACTTTACATACAATAACTTTTCATACAATAACTTTAAATACAATAACTTTACATACAATAACTTTACATACAATAATTAATAATACACAATACTTGAAAATACCTCTGCAAAAGAATTAAAACAAACCAAAACCTATAATATATATAATAATAACAATGATATAATCTCGAGAACATTCTCTAATATTTCAATATCTAGATAAAAAGCAACCAGACCACTTTGTAGAGCTGAGTGACTGGAGACTAATTTTCAATCAGCAAATTGTGGTATCTCATTTCAGTCAGATTGGCACAGTGCTATCTCTACACTTCTAGCAACTAGAACTAGTTTGCTAGGTACTTAGTACCTGATAAAGTTACAGGGGGTATTATGGCAGATTATAGGAGTGGCCATACCATAAATAACTAAGAAGCTGTTACTACAGTATTACCCGTCAAAAATGACGGACTATATAAGAAAATATCCAGGTTGAAATTTTATTGTATCAGGATTATTGAAACGGATTTTTTTTATAAAATGATACATTTGATTTTTGGATTCAAAATGTATCTTTATAAGTTGGTAATTTCGGACCTTACTGAATAAATCGTTTCACAATTTTGTTTGTAGATGGAGTCACAGAAAATGAATTGGAGATAGTACTCCTGTATAGTGAATGAGTTAGGATGCAGTCCGCATATAGTGTATAGTGAACAACTATTCTTTAGTCTGCCATGAAATGACAATTAGTTTTCTAAATTTAATGGCCATTTATGACAGGCTAAAATTTTCTGTTGAGTATAGAGGTTACTTCATTACTCAGGACACTACATTCACTATAGAGGATTTCATTACAAAGGACTTCCACTGGTTACTGCTCTTTGAAGAACAATGTATTCTCTTTATTACCGCCATCATTTCTCAACATCGTGTACATATCATCACGCCGAATTATCCGAGATTTGCGCTGCCTGCGGTTCGTAATTATACGGTAGTGACGGCTGTATAGCGACATTACTCCGCGCTACTGTCACGCCGCGACGCAACGAGAAAAACGAACAAACGCTACTGTAGCTATGATACGCGCTGCGTATATAGGATACGTAATGTATCAGCGATATAATTGTTTTTGATGGAAAATATCGTTTAAAAAATAAAAAAATTGAAGTGGATGAAAAATGCTCGAAAAAAAAACCTGTATTCATTTTATACTTTTCATCAAATAGTTAAATTGTCTTATAATATTAATAAAAAATATATTTAAAATAACTTGTTTTGGCAGTAGAATTTTTCAATGTAGTTTTAATTGTTATTAAATACTAGAACTAAATAAAATAACTAAATATTAGAACTACTGAAATTATATACATAAATATATACCCCATTCCAAAAGATCCTAAAAATGATATAATAACTTATTTTATTGTTTTGTGTATTTAAGTTTAAATGTACCATATTTTGAAGTTCTTTTCGTGATTAAAACAAAATCAAATTGTTGAATATTAATTTAATTATTTTTTACTTTATATTATAATTTTAATTCCATGGAAATTGCATATAATTATTATAGATTTCATTTGATAATATTTGACAGTATACTTTACAGATTGCAGAAGCTAATGTTTTATGCGGCATTTATTGATAAAAAATAGTTTTTATCGAATTGAAGAATGGTCAGTACCAATCGAAAGTTAGTGTCCCCCTTCG